>JAOXYM010000023.1:5319176-5345928 GCA_028567055.1 Leptatherina wallacei | reverse complement strand
CCGAACATTGACCCGGAGGTGGTGCAGAGGCTACGGGACTTCTACAGGCCCTTCAACATGAAGTTTTATCAGATGACGGGACGTTTTTTTGGCTGGGATGACTGAATGTCTTTGACACCGAGGGGTGTCAGAAATAGTGGAATGCAGTCATAGAGCCACACATGATGGAGCCAGAATCTCAGACCTAGAGAATAAAGTTGTTTTGATATGAGAATAAAGTTCTTATTAAAATAATATAGTACTGATATCTGTAGAAATAAGTCATATTTGTTTATTTCGAATCATTTACACATAGACACTTTCAAACTAATCTATTGTGCACAATTAAAGTTGAAGAATGATTTTTTTTTTTTGAGAAATACAACAGGACCATTTCTTTTTCTTTTTTCAGAAAACTTTTCAGTCCGTACATTTCCTAGACAAGATGAGGTCTTGATTGATAAAATCTCCTGATTGAGCTGTAAGAATCTTCAGTTAAAATGTTTTTGCTTAGGAAAGTTCCCGGTTGGGTGGGATCCCACAGCAGAATCCAAGTCACTGCCACTATAAGATGAGTTTGCATCCTCTAAATCAGGGATGTCAGAGTCCTGTCCTCGAGGACCACCGTCCCACAGGTTCCAATGCTTCAACACACCTGATTCAAATGAATGAGTCATTGTGCAGAACTCAACAAGCTGTTGGATCCATTTCATTTGTAAAATCATGTGTTTTGGAGCAAGCAAGTATCTTAAACCTGCAGGATACTGGCCCTCGAGGGCAGTAGATGAATAGCCCTGGACTAGAGTTTGAAATCCATGCTCTAAATTCTAGGATAAAAAGCTTCATTGCTTCATTTTTTTTTAAAATCTTGCTTATGATAAGAAACATTAGAAAAACAATAAATTAGATGATCCCATCCCACAATTCTTTGCAGCTGCAACTTTTAAAGCAATGATCAGTGATATTTATTCAGTCATGCAAACTGGGATTTGTGTAAGTTAATTAGGACAGGAATTCTAAATGCAGGGTGGTTATCTTTTTCTTCTATCATCTTACATTAACCCCTGTTGTGTTTTGCATTGAGATTGAGAAAAAGAGCTTCGGAAAGGACAACAGAAGTTTTTTTCCATTGACAACTCAATCACATCTTTCAGCATTACTCTTGAGACCGCTTTTGTCCATCACATAAAGTCTGTTAAACCAAATAGAGGAAGACGCTTAGATCAAATATTGAGATTAAAGTTAAACTTCAGTTAAATGTGCCCAAATGCCACTGATCTGTCTACATTTTCACTTTCTTTTCAGTGTGCAAAGCTGGTTTTAGCGCAGTGATTTGCCTTAAATAAGTTATTTTTTAGAAATAGATTATTATAGTTTTACTCGATTTTCTGCCAAAATATTCTATATTTCAAATTTGTTTTGCAGCTTTTGATTATTTCCTCATTCCTAAGATAATTAGAAACATCCAGTACTTTATTCTCATCAGAAAAAAAGATTTTTTCTCTTGAGTCCTAACCATCAGTGTTCCTCCCACTCCATCCTCAGTATTAACCTAAAGCAATATGTGGCTGTTATGGGGGAGGAAAAAAGACTCATTTTCTCCACAGTGGCTCCTCAGATATGCAATATTTTCTGTTCCATTTTAAATCATTGGAGCTTCTTTTAATCTACACTCATGGAGATGTTCTTTAAAAAAAAAAAGTTGTTGAAGGATTTAAGTCATATCCTGATGCACTATCTGAAGAAACTTATTTTTCCTCAGTTTGAAATTCTTTGGATATAAAGCAAAGATTACTGTATAGAGTGCTTCTTAAAGGGAGTGACTGAAATCCCTTTGGGTACTGGGGATTTTGATTAAAAAAAAACCTTACTGAGTGAGTTAACGCCATATTTTAAACACATAGCTGCTTTTACATTTTAACATGTTTTCTAGCAAGAATAATAGGAAAAGATGAGAAAGACTTTATGTATTTTTGAAATGTATTTATTTAGGAAGTGCACAAGCAGCACGTATATGTACGGTTTGAATAACTCCTGAGCGGTTATTTTCTCTTTTATTATTTTGCTTTTGGGTTTTTGTTTTATGCTCTACATTGCAACACCTCAGTTTGAAGTTGTTCATTTCAATGTTTTTGTTATACGGGGATGAATGTGGTATAGGAACGCTTCCCTCAGCCTTCAGTTCCAGAGCTGTGAGTTTGTTATTTCAAGGGTCGTTTCCCCACCTTGAGTTAATGAAGCTGCAGGAGAAAGATAGCATTCACTGTTTTTTAAGCAACATTGACTCCGGTGGAGGGAAGAGACCTCCAGAAAGGCCTTTCCCAAACTGTAACTCAAATTTCCTAAACATGCCTCCCGTTGAACTGAACACGCTCCATGTCAGTGGCCTTCCTTGCCTTGAGGCAAACGCGGAGGTCCGTATTAAAACCAGGGAACATAAGAACAATGGCTGAGCTCTGCTCCTAATTTCGAACTACTTGTAGCGTGAGCCACTTTGTGAGAACAAATATGTCTGAAAAGACTAAATCAGCTGTGCTTTTGGTGTGTGCATCAGAAAACATAAAGGTATAGATTAAGGGAGGGTTACTGTAAACAATCTAACTGTGCTGTTCAGATTGTTCCCTGTTTTTTAAGCTCCTGGGTTTTTGAATCCTTGAATAAAAGATGCTATATATAAATGTTCTTTTTTGTTCATTTGCAATCCACTTCAAAAAGCATGCAGTTTAATAGAATAACATTTTCACAACATTAAAGTCATTACAGTGCTGCTCACGCATCAAACAAGCTCAGATGCCTGCAGAATCACAACACTCCTCGGCTGCTCCACTCCTATCTCCTCTCTTACACCTTGACATATTGTCTCTGCTTATCTCTGTCCAGCCTCTGGGGCAGAGTGTCAAAGGAGGTGCTGGCAGTCTAAAAGCTTTATTTTGGGTGTGCTGGCAGCTCTTTAGCATCTTGACGACTTACGGACAAGCTTTTTTGAAAACAGTGTCAAGGATTTCGGGTTCAAAAATGCATTTCATGCTCAGAAGACAAACAAAGCAAATGTTCTGATATAGGAGAAGGCTATGGCAGATACCATAGAGGAAAACAGACTTTGAATGGATTCTCTGAAGGAACTTTGTGGGGAATTTTCTGAACAGGAAAAGCTGGAAAGTATAGAGAAGTACACACAGCAGCACGCACAAGTCCAATCTGATTACTTGCAAATAAGCCTGGTTACTGTCTGTACTAGAGAATGAATATGAGAAACAAACCTGCCTTGAGTGTTGCCTGAATGTTAGAGAAAAGTAGGAAACTGGACTATTCTCAAACTGCAAGAAAGTCACTAAAATTCCTCTGATCTGTCTATATAAATCTTGTTCACATCTCTGTTAAAACTGGGCTTACAGAGCAGGGATTTCAAACTCCAGCCCTCAAGAGCCAATGTCCTACAGGTTTTAGATGTTTCCCTGCTTTAACACACCTGATTCAAATGAATAGGTCATTGATCAGAATTTAACAACAAGCTGTTGGATCCATTTAATTTGAGTCAGATGTGTTGGAGCAGGAAAACATCTAAAACCTGCAGGACGATGGCCCTTGAGGAACAGTTTGAAATCTCTGATATAGAGCTGTTCCAGTCTTGTTCACCACTCAAAGTACTTATTAAAAAAAAGCCAAATTCCTCTACAGCTTTCTATTTTTGTTCAGCCATACTCACTCACACACCAATGAACCCATCAGAGGTGACATGGGGTTGAGTGTTTTTCCCAAAGACACTGAAATTTGGATTGTGGAAGTGAGGGACTCGAAGCCCTCACCTTCCAATTGGCAGATATTCCCTCTACTTCCCAAAGCACAGCCACCAGTTCTACAGTATGATGATGCTTCACCTGACGTAGGACTACAACAAACAAACAAAACAACAAAAGTGGCTTGTCACCCTGAAGAGTGGCATCAATTAATGTAATAATGTGTGAACACAATATTATTAACAACTTGTACCTGAGGAAGCCGTCTCTCTCTCATTTTCCTCATGTCTCCCTTTATATTCCATTTCTGTTTTCTCAGCTTTTGACCTTTTCTTTCAGTAGTCTGACTGATTCAAAAAGCTGCACTGACAGGCACTTAGCAGATTAACTTTGTTCAGAGAAGGAGAACCTGTTGAAGGTCTACAAATTTCTGCAGGTTGTAGGACTGTCATTGTGCCGACATGATGTTGAGACTTTCAAAAAAGCCATGGGTCAGTTGGTGTACATTTGTGGACTTGTTCAATTTGCTTGCTTGATTGGATCAGGAAGGCATCCTTTGTGGCAGTTCCTTACAGTATAACAAATGGAGACAATTTCATCCTCATATACAAGGCAGATTGCCACGATAAAAATTATAAATAAACAGAACTATCTGCTGTAAGACAATACAAACCACCCTTGTCAGAGTGGATTATCCTCAGTAGAAATGCCAAAATCCCGGGCAAAACTTAAACCTTGTCTAATGAAAATATGGTCCGTTTTTTTTTTGTCTTTTAAGTCGGGTGAACTACCGAAGAAAGAGATCCATTTCTCTTAGCGCTGCAAAGCTCTTTTATCTACTTTTTTCTGCTTCCATTCTTACACACCTCTATACTCATTCCATTCTGATTGCATCTTCTGGATAGGCACAGGAACACCTGCGTGGAGTCACCTGTGCACAATTAGTTCGCGCCCATACAGCTCTAAGTCTAACTAAATCCCTAAAACCCGCTCTAATCCTCAACCCTCTTTCCACACATGCAACTCTGTGGCTGTTTTTGCACAAATAGTTGTTACAGAGGCAAAGCAAAAGATGGGTGGACTGTATGATAACAACAGCCAGCACTTTGGAAAAACAAGGGTCTGAGCATGTGTGCGTGCTTGTGCATGTGAAGTGCCCTTGAGCGTCATAGCCCATGTAAAACGATGAAGTAAAGGGATTAAAGAGAGATTGCTTTGAAGAGGAGAGCAGCAGTGAGAGCATTCGCACACACCCGGAATAGTTTGTGCATCTTTCCCAATGTGCACGCAATCACGCGCACTGCAGATGTGGCCTCACACTGTGTCGTAGGGAATCGCTTGCACATGCACACACTGACCCTTTGATTTTGACCACGATCGCCACCCACTTCTCCTCTGTGGAAGGACACAGAGGGGATCAGGCCCCCGTTTTCTCTGGCTCCTATAAGAAAAGCCCTTAATCCCTGGCCTAGTCTGAGCAAATATCTCCACCAGGCACGCTCCACACAGAGCCCTAATCAAAACAGCTAAGAGGGTGACTAAGTCGTCTTTTCAGGTTCAAGTTTGCTTTAACCATCATAGACTCTATATCTTAAAGAGAGATCTTGAAACTAAAAAACAGAATCTTACCTGGTATACAATGGTCCAAGATACAGGTAAAAAAGAAAGTACAACTTCTTTCAATTCTATGGTTTTACATATCAGGGTGTAATTTAGAAATCATATATGCTCCTTTAAAGGAGTTAAATACAACCTCAGATGAACATGGCATATTACACCATGTCTTTATCAATCAAACAAAAATTATGGTAAAATACAGATGTAGTTTGTGAAAAACTAAGTACACAATTACTGTTTCCATAAGAATTAAGAGGGTAATTTACAGTCAGGTACAGTTGATCAAATGCACTTGATTAATTGATTATCAGCAAGCGTGAGCACCTCTATAATAAAAACCGAGGATTTATCTGTTTGCTGGTCTGGAACACTCAAGAGGAAAGACATCCGTAGTGATCTCAGAGAAGCAATTGTTGCTGCCCATCAATCTGGGAAGGGTTATGAAACCATTTCCAAACCATTTAAAGTCCATCATCCTGCAGCGAGGAAGATTATTCACAAGTGGAAAACATTCAACATAGTTGACAATCTTCCCAGGAGTGGGTGTCCCTGTAAGTTCACCCCAAAGCCGAACTGTGCAGAGCTCAGAGGATCTGCAGAAAACCCCAAGAGCTCCATTTCAGACTCTACAGACTTCAGTCAGCATGTTAAACGGCTTGTTTGAAAGGGTTCCCAGGACAAGGCCTCCTCTCTAAAATGAACATGACAGCACGGCTTAGGTATGCAAAGTTGTATGTGAAGAAACCACAAGACTTCTGGAACAATGTCCTTTGGAGACCAAAGTAGAGATGTTTGATCATAATGCACAGCACCATGTTTGGGAAAAACCAAACACAGCATATCATCACAACACCTCATCCCCAAGTGTCAAACATTGGAGTGTAGGGGTGATGATTTGAGTTTGTTTTGCAGCTGGACATCCTGCTGTCATTGAGTGAACCATGAACTCCTCTTCCATCTGTCTGAAAGATAAAGCTTGGCTGGAATTCGGTCATGTTGTAGGACAAAGATCCAAAGATAAAAGGTGTTGCAATGGTCTGAAATGCTGTGATGGGACCTTAGAAGAACGAAACATAAATAAATGCCTCCAAACATGATGTTTGCCTGAAACATTGTGTTAGGGTCTCATTCTTCAGTGAGACAAACATAACTTAAGTTACATTTTTGTCCATTTTTCTCAGACTTTGTTTTACTTGATCATTTCAGCTGTGTTGCAGCTTATGGCATGAATTTTTGCAATAATTCTTCTTTTTAGACAAATATTTGAAATACATTGTTTTTTTCTATAACGTCTTTTATACTCTTTTGATGAATTTAGAACCGTCTGTTGACCTTCATGGCCAAAAGTATCCATGCACAAAAACTGCTATAAAATCTCAGATTAATTCAGTTTTCGTGGTTTTTCTAATGAATGAGGCAGGAATATCTGGCAACTGGCATTTAAAGAGTTAAAATCCTAAAATTGATTGAATGTTAGTTTTTTTGAGCAGGGCAGAAGTTGATATTAATGAAGTAAATGATTTATGAAAAAAGAAGCAAGAAAAACATATTGATGTAAGACTATTTTATAAACGTTTTTGTGTGTGGACACTTTTGACCACAAAGGTAACCGCAGGTTACTAAATTTGAGGAGGGCACAAGGGTTAAACCTATCACAGGGCATACTTTAACCATCAACAAATCATAAAAATCATCTCTGGGGCTGGAAAAGTACATTTCAAACTTTTTTTCTTTTAATTTTATTTCAAACCACATTGCAGACTTTCCTCATTGTGACAGCACAGAGAGGTTGTGGACTGCCAAAGACATAGAGAGAGAAATATTTAGCTATGCTGCTGCAAAATGGCTGGTTTAAACTTTAAAGACATTCTCATAAAAATGACCAATTGTTTGTTCGTGATGAAAAAGCATCTTACCAAAGGTTTGCATGCGAGCAATAAACCATGGGACTGCTCTTTGAACTGTCACTTATGTGACCAGAGTACAGCAGACAACACAACATTAGCAATTAAGATCGTCTGGGAGCGGGACTCTTTCCAGACATGTGTGTTTTGACTTCGAAGTTTTCACGCATCCCTCCCTAAGAGAGCCTTCGTCAAAAAAAGCGGCCGCTTTTCAAAGGGTGATAATTGATCTTGACACATGATTAAAGATGGCATTCATGTTAAGCTCAAATTTTCCTTCATTTGGAAGAAAAAACAGGGTGACTGAACTATAAACAAGACAGCCAGGGTACAGCTTAAATGTCCTCTTGGGAGGAGAAGTTTGCTTTGTTATAACAGAGGACTGTCAGCCCTGCCAGTCAGCACTGGAACCATTTAGTTACACTGTCAGTGAGTACATTTGCATGGAAGCGCAGAAGTGCTGTGTCGACAAATGCTGCAAACTGCTGTTTTTCACTGTTACAACCCTTAACTCCCTCATATACCACAGGCTGTGGTTTTTACTGCAAATTGTGGTTTAAAGGTTAACGAGCATGTAATATACTGCATTCTCCAAAATGTCTTCTTATAACGTTTTCTTTCCTTCTATGCTGATTTCAGAAAATAAGCAATTTAAATGTTAGGAAATGCTCAGGTGTGGGGTTGTGATAGGCATTGTAAAATCTGTTTTTCTTTTTTTTTACTGACTAAATAGATATTTAGATTTTTTTTTTTAAAGAAGGGAAACAATTTGAAAGGAGTCTGATCACTCTTTTATCAAGAAAAAGAGTTAGGTTGCAACACATTTTTCCTCTTAGCTTGTCACACGCTGCTACGTGAAGACATTTAACAACCTGCACTGATCCAAAAGACCCACAGACTCCTGCTAACATCTGCTTTTTGAGTTTGCTAATAAAGACTTTAATCAGCATTCATGAATTATTTTGGACCTGGATGTGCACACAAATATTCAAACAGGGCGCTGCACACGTGGCTCTTTCCAAAAATACATACAGACCATAACGTCTCACACTCGGCTCTAAAAACTGACAGCACCAACTTGCCGTCAGCAAGACAACTAGAAGTTGAGCTGACTTCCATCACAGGTCCATTTACATATGATAAACTCAATGATTATCTCTAAAAATCCTTCTTGTGAAAAATTGTGGTCCTGCACAGTCTGGAGCAGTGGCTCCCAAACTTTTTAAACTGCGACCCCCAAGATAACATACAATCAATAACACTAGAGGTGGAGGAATCGTCTCAGTTTCCATTTCTTTTAAATTTGCCTCTTTACTCATTTTCTTCAAATTTTCCCAAAAACAACATTAAAAAATATTGTTGGTAAATTAGTGAATGATATGATACTCCTTTAATCAGGAAGTGTCGCAAATAAAAAACAGTCGGAGCTTTCTCAGTTCAGAAGCAGAATAAGCAAGAATAGCCAATTTTTTGCTTTCTTAAAACAATTTAAAACCTGAAAGCTTCACAGCAATTTGTGCAAAACTTGTG
Organism: Leptatherina wallacei; assembly: GCA_028567055.1. NCBI lineage: Eukaryota > Metazoa > Chordata > Actinopteri > Atheriniformes > Atherinidae > Leptatherina > Leptatherina wallacei. The sequence goes on along the minus strand of JAOXYM010000023.1, from coordinate 5,337,161 downwards.
TTATGGAAATTTACAGAGTGTAATTTGCGCATCAGACAGTTGTTTACGCTTAAACTGCAGAACATCCTGTCATGGAATGGGACGCAGGAGACGAGGTGATGAAGAAGATCAGAGGCAGATGAAGGTAAGATGAAGATTCTAATCGAAACAAATATACAAATAAAAACCAAGGAAGCAGTGAGACTGGTTGACAGAGAGACCACTAACGGATAGAAACATGGTGAACTGGTAAAGGACAAAGGAAAAGCAGGAGCTTAAATATTGAGGGAACTAAATACAAAACAAGAAGCAGGTGAGGCAATCAGCAAAAGAAACAAACAAAGAGGAAAACTGCACTTGAAATTTTTTTTTAGGGCTACAGTTTCTGGTGGCCCCCTTTTTTTTTAAACATTGGGAACAACATTTGCAACTTTCTGTCACAGTTGTTATATTCAATGCAACGGTTAGTTTGATACTCATTCATTTAAACAGAAAGTTGCATTTAATCCCGTACTGTTTCCAAACCCCCAAGAACAAAAATTAGGTCTCCCTCCAGAACCACTTTTCTCCTCCTTTCATATTTTTCTTTTCTTATACTGATTGGCCTCTTGGGCTACTTTGCAACAATAACATACAGTAAATTATGAAAGCGACGGTACAAATTACTCAGTTTGTTGTTTCGAAATGGTTAAAAAGACGAGCACAGCCTGGGACAGAGGTGGTAGAGATGGATAAAGAGCACTAGTTGTTATGGAGGGAAATTAGCCTGGGTGGTCCGAAACAAATAGCTGTAAATAAATCATCACACACTTATTCCCATTCAGTGCACAGTCGCTGTTTGCCTTATGAATAAATGAGCACTCGACCCTGTTTACCTCTCACTCATTACAGACACTGGCCCCATCACACTTGGAGGCCCTTACACACAAAACAAACACAGTGTATTATTACGGAATAACACCACTTCCAACGCCTTTGTGCCAAAAACCTCCAAATAAAAGGGCAAAAAAACTCACATTTTGGAACTTTTCATACAAATAAACAGCAAACAGGAAAAGATTTAAACATTATGTAGGAACGTGGAGCCTTAAGTTTTTTTCTTTTCTGTGTCGCTATTCACACAAAGTCAACACAAAAATCCAAACACACAGAAAGTACACACTGAAGGGAGCTTATTAATAATTAAAGCTGTCAGAGTGCCGCGGTGCTGAGTGAAGGGACAGCATGCAAACACCACAGAAGAAAAGGCAAGGTTCCACTAAGTAATTATTTATCATCCAAGGCTATAGCTTCGGAGACAAAGTGTTACTTGCGAGAGGAGGAGATCTTTACGAGGTGCTACAGACCGATTCAATATTACCTCTCAGACTGTATATTTTGGTGGTGCAGGTCATGGCATTCTCGGGTTGATGTAAAGATACAGTGCAGGCTTTGGGAAATTTGAGCCGTTGGTCTCCACTGCTCCGAACGAGACAAATTTGTCTCTTCAGTCATCTAAATTGAGTCAATTCATGGGGGTAGGATTTGTAATAGCAAGCATTCTGTGACATACAACACTGTGTGTGTTTATCTAGCATTCCTCCCTATTCTGTCACTCAACTTGGAGGGTTTCTCCACTCCCTCATTTAGCCTTTTATTTAAGGTATGTCTCACTCTGACAAATGAGAGTGCTATGGGGGTCATTGTGTAAGGTATGTATGAGTTCTGTCTGGTGCAAACGGAGGCCCTTACACTCACAAATATGACAGCTCCAGCAGTTTGTCACTTCTTTCTAAAGGATTTTGTTGCCATAGAGGTTTGGGTGTAATCAGGTGATGGATCTGTTTTCTGTTGATCCCATTGTAATCATTGAGGCGGTTCATTTACACATGCTGCCACGTATTTTGCCATGCACTCAGCTGTTGTGAAGCATATAAGAATGTGATTTATTGTTATGCACCCTGCCACCTTGCCTTTAAAAAACAGTGTTGCAGACTTTTTTTTAAAACTCTTTTTTTCAGGATGATCGTCTGGTCTTGTTAATACTCGATATTTGGAAAAACACCTTTATTTAAAGCCTAATCTGGTTAATGAGAGTTTAAAAAAAACAGAGCACTGGAATCGGCATTTACAAAAACAAGTGTTTTGAATAATCTTTGGAAACCTTGGATTTGGGGATGCTGTTACAGCCTGGATTACTTGTGAGATTTATCCACTTAAGAGTTACCAAGCCTGGCTCTTTTTATTGCTAAACTTAGCTGAAGGAATGAAAAGTTAGTGCATCAGTGTATTTCTGCCTTTACTCATCAAATAGGTCAGATTTAAGCAACAAAATGGCTTGATCACCATGTGTGCAGCAACTAATGTTGCAGAGCTTCAAATGTAGTCAGTGGATTTTGGTCGTCCAATTTTATCCACCTATATGGTTTTGATACATATGAATTTTAAGAATGAGTGTGGCCAGTATCACTCGGGCTCCATTTTTGACTTAATAATACACCTCCTTGTCTGAGAGAGCAAAAGAATCTATACAATTAGTTAGCTAGTTTCTCAGTGTTTGGAAAAGGTAAATAGCAGCAGCTAATAACATATCTGGGTAGCTTTGCAGGTAACAGATAAACACATGGGCCTGTCCTGACCTCTGGTGTAGCTCATCGCTGACAGGTACAAAAAAATAGCAGTTCCCAAGTCCACGTGTCATGGGTATAGGACATGGCATAGTGGAGACATATATATCACAAACTGAACTCTGAATGTAAGACTTTCTTTCCCTAAAGGAAAGCAATGTGTGTATGGCTACACAGTAGCATGAGGAGGAATGGATAATGCTGGCATTTGCATCTGTATATGTGTACACATGTAGCACAGGCTCTGTGTGTGTGTGTGTGTCAGGTAAGTGATCCAGGTGGATGGCAGCAAAGGGGCTCTGGTGTCCAGTTTCAAACAGCAGCTGGTGAGCGAAGGCTGGCCGAGGTCACCCTCAGGGATCCTGCCTCCTTGTCACCCACTCCTGGGTTCCGCTCCTCACTCGCCCCGTCACCGTCATCCGATCTGGTTTGTGCATGCATGGGAACAGCAGCTCCGCCGCATCACAATGGAGCTCTTTTAATTATCAGGGACAGTGTCCTCGCTCGAGTGATGACGGCTAAAATGTATTCGGCCCCGTCATGAGGCGAGCGGCTCAGGCATTCAGGCATGTAGCTGCACAGGCACGGTGATAATTGATCGTATTGTCAGTGTGCGAATGAAACGCAAAGGCCATGTAGGTGCATAGTGTTACTTTTGACCCGGATTAACACATTGGGAAAACCTCCTGCAGCAGGTACTGTGTGATTAAAATAACTAAAGAAATGCTTCCTCTGGTATGAACAAGCTGATCTTTTTGTTGAAAATGTTAAAATTCTCATTCATCCAGGTCATGTTCTGGTTGCCGTTATTGAAGCACTTAAGATGGCAGTTTGAGAGTTTCAAGCCTCTTTATGTGTTTTTGTGCTTCATATTACAGATTAGAGCATACATGCAAAGCCAAAAACACATTGTGCCATTGACACAATGTAAAATGACATAGGCATTAAATTCAGTTGCAAAAAGAAAAAAAAAGGTTAATTTGTTTGGCCTCGTTTCCTTTGCTGACAATTTGTTCAAATTAGGATAACGACAAAAAGGCAGGATGACACAGAAGCATGAAAGAATGCCGAGTCTTGGTCGTTACATAAGGTCAAGGCTCTAAAAAGAACCAGTTCCTAAACTCGTGCAATCAAGAGTTGCTTCCTCCATACCAGAGGGAGAGGTTCAGGAGGATACTGTATGTGGGACAAATTAAATAGGCTTTATGCTCCGGGTTTTAAAGCATGGCCTCTTTAGCTCACCAAGGAAATTGAGTTTGTGACCGAAAAAATGCACTTTCCTCTTAACCCCTGACCGGCCGTCACAGACACACAAACTTTCTCTTTGAAGGCTAAACGGGCAGAAACTAGGGAGGATTGGCTGTTCTGGGGAGTTATGGAAGCCCTGATCCTATTACCCCCCCCCCCCTTGAAAAATGTGTCTGCAGGCCCCAGGAGCTTTTAACCTTTTGCTGCTCTGGGCTTTGATTCATGGAGGTGGCGGCGCTCTCATGTGAGGTTTGCGTTTTTGTCAGCATTGCCGTTGCAATGGAGCCAGTGTTGTTTCTTTTTTTTAAACCACAAGGTAAGTGTAACTCCTGTCTTGCTGTAAGTGAAGGAATTTCCTGTAACCAGAAAAACAGAAATGAGAGAAGTGCGTTTGATCTGGAGTAGGTTGCATTTTCACTCAGAGAAACTTACACCAAGATGGAGGCAATAGCTTTATAGTGCATGCAGCTGCAGAATGCAGATCACACTCTAAAGCCACATATGCAAGCTTTCAGCAAGTTGAAGGCTGGGAGATGCACGGTTCTGAGACAAAGACCTTTTTGTAAAATTTAAATAAGCAAAGAGTTACAGGAGTGTTTATGGTGGTAAAAGCCAGTTTACAAATAGGAGAGCAGGCGTTTGCTTCCAAACAAAGATGGCTCATCATTTGGTAATATGGCTCTGAAATCGATTTGAAGTGTATTTGTCACAAAACTTGATTGAGCATATGAATGTAGAGCCGTAAACACTCTGCCTTTATTTCCCCCTCATTTAGCTAAATGAAGAGGGCTTCAATGTGTGCACTGACTACAGATATCTGCTGATGCTCTTTGTGCCTTATACCTTAATTTCACTTAATTCCAGACGATTTTAATGTTTATTGATCTAATTTGTGATGGTTAACTATAATCCAATTAGTTCCACAATACAGATTTCCACATGACTTACTGTCAAGAGCCAAAACTCTAAAAAAGGAGCCGACAAAAGAAGGTTTGGGATCACCAGAAAGTTCAACGGCACGCTGCTTTGTCGCCCACCAACAAAGCAGAGCCTTCAGGTTTAACCAAAGATTTCACGACATTCACAGTCATTGGGCTCCGTAGTATCTACTTGTGTGGCAGTTCATAACTCGCCGTGCACTTCAGCTAACGTGTTGGTTCAAATACCACAGAGAAGCTCTGAAAACAGGCATTAAAGTAACCTAAATCCCCCAAGTAGCTGTGCGCTTAGCATGGTCTCTGAAAGGTATCCAGCCGTTTATGTGAAACCTAAGCACTCCTTGATCAAAGGCTTTCCGAAGACTGCGAGGTGAATGAGGAGCCTTGTACAATTCTCAGTTGATTACTTTTCTCTTTTTTTTCTCTTTCAGTCAGCACAACAGACTGAGTGTGTGTGTGATTTTAGTGTCTCTGAAGACGGGAGTCATTCACCAGGGAGAACGGATTAACACATCAAATCCAGCCTTTCAATCAATTGGGAGGTAATGGAGCGAAATCAGAAAACACACACACATACACACTCTGCCTGCAAGTACGGGAGATTAGGGCAGCTTTCTCTTCTGCGCAACTTAAACAAAACACAGTATTTTTGTTTGGTAGAAGGAAAGCAGAGGAAGAATGCTAAATGATGATAAAAAAAGGACTGAATTAATTAAGGAGGAAGTGGTTATCCCTCTTTATTTAGACATCAAATTACAGAAAAAAGGCTGTAAGACCAAAAGAAGGCCAGAAGCATTTACTGGGTTGCAGCTCCTGACAGTAGCTGCAACACAGTGCGTTTGTGTTTGTACAAACTTGACCCTTGACCTCCTCCTGTGGGCCCGTGACCCCTTTCACTGACCCATCAACAAACTAATTTGTCAACAGTGACCTTCCAGCTCTGAACCGTGTCTCTCGGACTTGGCTGCTCCAGTCCCCGCAGATCGAACTTTCCTTGCAATCAATAGCAGAACTTTGCGAAAACTTAAATGGGAGGAAAAGAGCAGAGTCTGTAGTGCTGCACCATTAATATTAATGCCGGCGCCGCCTTTGTTTTATACATGTTTTTACTCCAAAAGCTAATGTGGTGTTTAACACTAAGCTTGTGCTGCACTCAGCATTTTCATCGGCATGCTCTTTTTACTACACTTTGCTGCACTTCAAGCACTGATTTGTGTACTTTATATTAGATTTTCGATGGTATCAGTAAATGCTATAATAAGAGAGAGGATAATGTATTGTGCTTTCCTGATGTTGTGTCTTCAGGAGTTCAGCTAAAATTATAGTGGTAGGTCATATTTTTTCATTACCAGGACCCATACTCAAAAAGAATGGATTAAAATACTGGGAGTGCACTTTAGAGCAAAACAATGCTATAAAAAGTCCAGCATGTAGGCTGTTCCTTATCATTTGTAAGCAGCATTAAACACAAAAATAAAATAAAGTATTTGTCAGCTGTTTTAAAAAGCAATAGTGTTGCTTTTTTTTTCTGTATTTGTCCGGCTGTGAAGCATTCATAAAGACTCTCTGGCCAGCTAAAACAGTTCCGAATATATTAAGTATCTCTCCCAACACAGTAATCAGAGTAGAAGGTTATTTCATGTTTTTTCCAAGAAGTCATCCAACTGAAAATGTCATATCTGTCATTTCTTCATACTCTTCAATACAACACATAATTCTAACCTTTAAACTACTGTCACTACGAGCAATATGAGCAAAATACGTCTAATACAAACATCAGAGAAGATGTTCATCATTTAACAAGCAAAGTCTGCATAAAGAGGAAGGAAGATGTTGGATGGCACAGGTAAAAGCTGCAACTTTCATCTTCTTCGAAGCCATTTTACAGGTTGGCATCCAACAACATGGGTCCAGTTTATTTTGCTTTCCTAAATGAGTGAAAAGACCGGAAATCTTTGGATAGCAGCCATGACATGAGCTGTTTAAATTCTCCAAATATAAGGAAAAGAGTTCCAATGCTTCCTTCAAGATCACCTTTTGCATAAAATCCTTCATGAGGAAAGAGATAATTCTGTCCCACAATTCAAAGCGATGCCTGATTATGTTCAACCACTGCTGTGATTCATGTGGATGAATATGAGAAAGGAAGACTGAATATGAGGAGTGTGCAACAGGAAAATGTTTTAATCCCGCATCTTTCTCTCCAATGTCCTAATTATGAACCTTGTCAGAATATGTTAAAGCATATTATGCTCATATGACACATAAAATACATGATACAGCCTCTGTGTAACAAAATGGGAAGACTGCCCTGGAAGTAGCATACGAAAAAGTTTTTGCCTTGATAACTTTAGTTCTTGTCCTCATTGACTTTTTGGTCAGGTTTCGAAATGTAAATAAAGAATAATGATAATTATGGTTTGGCTTAAATACCCATCATGCAGTAGGATGTAGGGATAATTAACTGCACAAATTGGAATTGACTCAATGAATCCCACCGACGCACTAACCAGAGTTGTGGTGAAAAATGAGAAAGGCCCCCTCAGGGGTCAGTGTTTGATTTACTGTTTATCAGACACTGCAGCAACACGGTAAAGCAACGTGACAGACGGGCAAGAAGGACAACCCTCCTTTTCTTGGAGAAAAATGAATAAAAAACAAGTATGAACTTTTGGCCCTATATTCCATTTTTTTGCCAATAGCTTACCGTATATGTTAAAATTAAAAGCATCATAATGTAAGGTGTGGACAATGACATATACCCGTATAATTCTAACATTTTATTCCACTGACTGGATCATGCCTTATAAAGTATATAGTACCAGGATCTTAAACTATCAAGATCTCGGTCCAGTCAAGTATCGGCTGCCTGATCCACTTGATTCATATATAATCATAGAAGTAAGAACAAGGTGGAGGAAACAGGAAACAGACGACTGGATCAAGTGGGATGGATAAAAGGTTCTGAGGGTCAGAAAGAGAGAGGTGCAGGTGTGCAGAGACCTAGGGAGTGAGACTCATAGGGGTCTACGTCTCTGGAGGTTTCAATTCCTCTGATTATAAAAATGGAGGGAAGAAAATGGAAAAAAGAAGTTTTGAGAAACTAAATTAATCGAAGAGTAAGGGATTAAAACTAAACTACTTTAAAGCATAATCTAAAGAATACCGTTCTTTACATAATATTGTGATCAATAAAGATAAAGAGAGATATAAGTTGAATTGTTGTCATGTTTTTCAACAGGGTTACATGTGTAAAACAGACTACTTGTAGCTTTAAAAAAGAGCATGAATGGATAGGAGAGGGGGAAGGAGATCCGTTTGTGTTCGACACAGAGGAGGAAGCTCAATGTATGATTGACATGTGTAGTTAATGACCGACCATGGATCCTGTGGTGTGGCCACAATCCACCTTATCGAGTCCCAGCATGAGGCCAGCTGTGGAAACACTCTTCCCAGCAGTTTTTCCATGTCTCCGACGAAATACCATATTAGCAGTACCCGTTTCATAAATCTGTGTCACGCATGACAGCAAGAAAAATAAATGCAAGGAGTTCTGCTAACTTGTAGTGTGAAGAGGCTGATGTTTAAATGTTGCTTTTCCTCAGCCTCTCTTCATCATCTCAAACCCCCCCCCAAAAAAAAGATTCCACTTTCAGACTCCCTTTCTCAGCCACCCTCCTTCTAGTCCCTTGCTAACAGAACATTACCAACAGGGTCATAAATCATATATGAGCTTAGCTCCCTCACTGTTTTCCACTCTAAAACACCACAGAGACTTAACAGTCAACATTTTGGGGAAGAAAGCAGAAAAAACAGGTGGAAATGCTGAAAACTGGATCTACAAGAACACCAGGAAAGCGTACTTTCGCTGTAACTTGCAGAGTAGTGGGTTACTTCTGCAGTGCCATGTGCCTCCTTGGCATGCGCCACAGCGTTCAACGGCAGACGGAGAGCGCCTGCATTAACGCTGATGGTGCTGCGATTCTCTGAGGGCTCGTTCCACTCATCCTCTCTTTTCCAGCACTATGAAAAAGCAGCATTTCAAAACTGTCAAAGCTGCAGAGGGGACTGTGTGAACATGAGATAAGACAAAACAACTGAACTAAGCACCAGGGCACAAAGGAGATTCTGGAAGGTAGACTGGCAGACCTCTCTGTGTTTGACTCATAACAGATTGTGTTTGTATAGGATGTCGGGTAATAAACTGGCCAAAAAACTCATTTAATTTCAGAGGTTTTAAAAAAAGGAATGACTTATTTTGAAAAAATTGGCCATTTCTACAGTTGAGGGAATGTGTCAAAACACTGGTTAAATAAGACATTTACTCATATCAAGTTAAATTGTGCGCATTAATTATCAAATAATACATTTAAAATACCATACTTAAAGTTGTGTTAACATCAGTGAATAAAGTTTTTTTTTTTTTAAAAAAAGCTTTGTGCCATTTATAAATCTAAACTAATGTTAAGCTTTATTAAATAATGGGTCTTGTTGATGCAATTTTCTGAGGTTCTATTAAAATGTTGGCATGGACATTGGTCAAATGGTCCATATGCACCTTAACCTGTGGCACCTGGTGGTTGGTTAATTCCCCCTGATTGGAAGAGGAGTGCATAAAGACAGGAAGTGTTGGGAGGTGACAGGTGTTTTATGTTGAGTGAGTTTGGTAAGCAATTCATTTTCATCATGAAAGGGATTTTTCTTTTAGCAATATTGCATACATGAAGGGGGGTCCTCCGGCAGTATGGAGTGCCAGACTCCCCTAGTGAGGGCCCTATACGACCGGTGTCATAGTTTGGTCTGCATTTCCGGTAATAAGTCTGACTGGTTTCCGGTGAGGGTTGGACTCTGCCAAGGTTGCCCTTTGTCACTGATTCTGTTCATAATGTTTATGGACAGACTTTCTAGGTGCAGCGGAAATGTTGAGGAGATCTGGTTTGGTGGCCTCACGATCGGGTCTCGGCTTTTTGCAGATGATGTGGTTCTGTTGGCTTCATCGGGCCGTGATCTCCAGCTCTCGCTGGAGCGATTCGCAGCCGAGTGTGAAGCGGTCGGGATGAGAATCACTGCCTCCAAATCTGAAAAATGTTCATTTTCTGGAATGTTTAGTTACTTGTTTTTTATTTTTTATTTTACAGTTGCTGGATGGTCATTGTCACTGTTTCCTGCTGTCTTACATATGGGTTTAGTTTGTAGTTTTGTTTGCTGTACTTAGTCCGGCCGGCCTTGTATGGCCTGTGGAATGTGTTCTAGAAGTACATCTGTGAAGCGGACTAACTACATTCTCTTTTCTTTTTTCCTTTCTTTTTGTTTGTTTGTTTGGGTCACTCCCCAATCCAATTTACCTGGCCTTGAGCCTTTAAGCCCTACACTTCCTGAAACTCGACTTTTGGAGTTGATGTGTCTTCACGAGTGAGATTTGCAGTGGTTTTTGACTCTGTGTGTTGTGATGTGCCACTTCTGGGTTTTTCCTCGAGTATTCTTGTTAAGCCTGGGACACTGAAAGGCCCATTTATGCTCGACGCTGACTACTGATACGCAGATGCACGGACAGTTTAGTCTGTCTCCTGTGTCTGTCACGCGCATAATTTGGTACATAATGTTCCCTTGGGTTTCTTTGCCAAGGCAGTCATCGTGTTGATAGCCAGTTGCTGGTGTGTGACACGCTGTCATGTAATGCTTCGGGCTGGAACACAAAGTTACAGCTCCAGGATGCTGCACGGTAGGCTAATGATGAACCCAAGAATATGCAATGAATGTCAATGTGAGTCAGAAGCTCAGAGTTTTAAGGTTCATAATTTCTTACATTGTTTTCATGAGCAAAACCTCATGCTTTGATGGAAATGTTTGAAGAGATTCTTCATCATTGGTTCAAAATCACATCATGTTTAAGGTTATAGGAAGCATTTGTTATAAGCAAATCTAATGTTTTCTTGACTCATTTATACACTCAAAACCTCTTATCTGTTGTACAACAAAATCAGCTTACTTTTGCAAGCATCCAAAATAACTTCCACTATTGGAATGTATAGGAATTGTAATTTTGCTAAAAAAAAAAAAAAAAAGTATCTGATGCCATTGCTCTTAATAGTGGAATAATTTCTACTGGAAGTATCAGGAAATAGACAAGGAGTAACTAACCTGCTAAAAAAGTTGTCAAAGGGAACATATGGAAGCAGAGGTCAAGGGAAGGCAAGAAGTACATTTAGAGGCATAAAAAGGTGCAGTTTTGAACGCGTATCTGTATGGAGAAGAGCCAGAGCAGGCTGAAAGGCCGGCTCCTGGCACCGACACGCAATCCATTTGTTCATGGCAAAGGCGTTAATGGTTGAGCAGCTCTGAGCCAAAAAACATAAGGGAGTGCTTTAATCAAAAACTTGCATGCATTACCGCCGCGGATCTCTGCAAGCGTTTACACAGGGGCAGGAGGTGAGCAAACGCCACTTTGGTCTCTCAAGTTCCAGGATGATGGGGGTGTGACTCTAAAAACAACATGGGTCCCTGTGCGAGGGCCACATGTCGGGGGGGGATGAGGAACGTGTGCAGTATCAGAATGGTGGCAGGCAGTGGAGATTTGAACACTAAGGCAGGATTACGGCTGTCAATAGAACCCAGTGTGGCTGATCCTGTCAGGGGTTAAAGACCAGGAAATCACTCTCACAGACACACAGACTTAATGCTGTGTGAGAGCCGGCTTTTGCTGACTTTCCTCTGGTGGCTGATGAGGTGTCTTGGCTGATTAATGCCACACAGAACTTTGGAGGTCATTTCCAGGACTTTGATTAGGCCAGGCACTAACTAAATCACACTTAGACAATTGAGTTCTCAGTTATCTTCAATTAGGCTCAGCTGAAGGCTGGGAAACCTGATTACTGTGTTTACTTGAGGAGTAGTCCTAAATTTAAAAGGTCAAGGGGGGGGATATTGGTGGAATATTGGTTACCTACTGTAGATACTGGACATTTGGACAAAATGAAAAGTTATGCAGGCTCTTCATGTCTTTTCATGGTAGTTATAAGAGCAGCAGTTGTTTGGGAGACTCATGCTAAGGCCAGACACACCCAAATCAGATTAACAAGCCAAATTTAAGTAATTTGACGAGCTCTGGGGAGAGGCTAATCCCATTACAGCAGCGGCCCCCCTCCTCCCTAAAGCCTACAGGAACCGGCTTTTTTATGGTCTCTAATTAATTGACAATCAAACCTGCCCACCAGCACATCTGTGACAAGTCATCTTATTTGCTGATTCATTGCTCTTCCTGCTTGCAGGGCTTTGTTCAGATAAGCAGTTTTGGTGTCCAATTACATGAAAGAGCAGAAACAAGTTTAGATTGTTACTGATTATACCGTATTTACATTAAATGTCTCAAAGCTGCTTTAATCTACAATCATCTTCATTGTATGCAATGCAACTGTGAAATATAACCAGTTACACTTTTTTTTCATCTTTATTTAGTCTCATGGTAACTGCTCACTACTCTTCAGCATAGCAGGAAAATGTGTTACTTGACTTGCATTGCAGAATATTTGCGGTAAAGTCCATCCGCTCTTTTACCGGAGTTGTCTTTTCAAACATATCGCTTCCTTGCGGACATTTTACGTCCCGGCTACGTTCAGATATCGGGAAATGTTCCGGATAAGGCGATTGTCGAAACAGGATAGGACATCTTTGTGTTGCGACCTGTCCGAAACATTTCTAGTGCGTTCAGTCAAAACGACGGGCCGCAACATTTCTGCTCTTATGACATGAGGGCGGCAAATGTCCGCCGCAGTTCTGAGGTAAAAGAGCGGAACGACGAAGGCCGAACTATTACCGCTTTTCAGAGCAAGTTTGAAAGGAGCTTTGGAGTAACGTTATTAATTCCAATGTAAACTACAAACCAGACGTAAAAGGGATGAACTGAATAAAGGACTTGAGATTTAACTGTTGGCTCCGTTTCTCTTTGTCCACATGATGTGTAAATGGCTAAAAGGGTTGTAATGAAGGGAGAGCTGGAGGTTTTGCATGGATGCTCCTCTGGTGAGAAACAAATGGGAAAAGGTGCCCCAAGGAGTAACATACTTAAGGGCCTAATTGAATGACTTTTTAACTGTGGTTGAAACAGAGTTTAAATCATGAAAATGTTAACCTGAGAGAGCGGGGGGGGGGGGGGGGGGGGAGTCTGGTGCTATCCCAGAAATAAATTATGACTTTCAGGAATTTTTTGAGCGAAGAATAAACAGATTGGATTTATTGAATGCATTTGGTTTCTTTCATGTAAGCACGGTATTTAAAGTAATCACTCTTAAAACTTTAGCTTTTTTTCCCAGCAATTTCAATCTGGGAAAAAGCCTGATGGAAAACCTTTATTCTCATTTTCTGCCTTCACCTATGTATCTAAAACGCTTCATGTTTTTGCTTCTTTGAGTTAATTTCTCACATCATTGACCTCTTCTTAATGAAAATGATTCCTTATTTATCAAAATTTTGAATTATTTCTTACATCTGTATCCTCAGACTTTTCGTTAATTCCTCCAATTTCTTCTTCATCACAGCTTTCTAAACTGTACTTTTCTGTTTCTTTTATGGCAGTAATATGGCCGTTCTTGCTGCATGGATGGATAGAAATGATCCATTCGAATGTAATAAAAAGATAATTCATCAGAAAAAGAATTATGCATTTGTGGTTTTATTCATAAAGCCGGATTTTTGTTTTGACAGTGCAACAAAAGTAGAAAGTCAACTTATAATTCACAGGGCAATATTGTAATTTTGCTTTTACATCTATCTTACTGCTTGAATTATGACTTCCCCCCCCACACATTTAGGAGGACCAAGGAGGACCAAGTATGGAAAGGAGGTCTGACAGTGAATGACAGCTAATGGGAATCTAGACAGAGAATTTTAGAACTTGGTGTAGAGATCACCTCCCTGCTGGTCGCTGCTACTTGTATTAGCAAAGCAAAGCTAGGAGCAGCATGACGAATGAAGGCTGCCACCAACCAACATGTTGGATTAAACCTTGTGGGTGATAAATTTGGCCAAAGTCCTTGCAGTGCCTTCCCTCTTGTTGCCTCTCTGTCTCTGTCTCCATCCCACGCCCACACACCAAAGTTCATCAAGTCCCATCAAAGCCTTATGCGGTCAGAAAGAACATGTTTTCTTTCCTGCTTTCACCATTTTATGAGTGACCACGCATCCAATCCTTCTCCCCATTAGTCCTCCCTGCCTCCTCTTTCCTGTTTCCCTTCTTCAATCCATCCTCCTCCGTCACTGATGGCCTAAAGCTCCAAGCGTCATGGCTAATGTTTTAAATGTTTAGTTTAATACTCACACTCTGGTTAAAGCAGATGAGGAGAAGGCATTCTTTCTTTAACCACAGGATAGAGCTCGGGAGGAGACCTTGAGGAGAGAAGGAGCAGCAGACAGCAACAAATTAGTCTGATCACAGAGGGATATTTCTTCTTGTTGAGAAGCAGAGTTTCATAATGTGCTGTGGTGGGATGCTTTAATGCAACACAGAAGAGAAAGTTTTGGGAATGATTTGTGTATTGCAGAGAGGTGGGCGTTCGGTGATGGATAAAGGTGAAAAGGAAATAAACAAGGCAAACTTTAATGGAAACCTCTAACTGGTTCAGAATCACATCTTTAGTTTCTTTCTTTCTGAAAGCACTGGCACATATAGCTAAGTAAAGTAGAAAATACAGCATCTCCTCTTTGATGACATACAGGTTTAGCTTTATGTAAACAATCTTTCTCTAAAGACTGTAATGTTACTGTGGCTGGAAAGATTGCAGGACAAATCACAGTTTATCATTTGAAATGAAAGTATAACTGTCAGCAGAGTCCTGTTGCCTTGATGTCTTTATATGTTACATGAGAGAAGGATGGCGGCTTAGTCTCCTATCCACCACCTATGATGTACATAAAATCTGCTGCTTTGTCTATCCTTTTAGAAAATAGTATAGGGTGCAGAATGAGTCATGAACGTTCAATCAAAGAAACCAAAGAGGACATTATCGGAGGAAGCAAAGAAACAAAGGAGAGAACATGACAGAGCAAGAGTGAAGACAAACATGGGACTTTTTTACTGACTGGAGAGCTCAGAAAAGAGACAGGCTACAAGGCAGATGTTGAATTAGCCTTAATTAGGAGGCGCCAAAGTGTGAGAATCTGTTCAGTAGTGGCAGTTTAAACATTTTATACTTCATGGAAATTTAGAGACTGAGACATTTAGTCCTAGTGATGTTGTATCTGACACTGAAGCCAGTATCAAGGAAAAGGGGCGTGTCCAAATGAAGCTTGTGTGGGGCCGTATTGTTTTTCTGAATATCACGTGACAGAAAAACAAACGAGGCCCCGTTTCTCTGAAATAATGTGACTGCCTTGTTGGGTGATTCGATTGGCTAAAAAAGCTGCGGGAAGTCCAGGAAGTGTTCTGTGTGATCTGAGGTGATGTAGAGGATCATTACATGCCTGGCCGACAGCACTGCCACCAAAAAAGCAAAGGACATCGCAAGGAACATTTCATATCTCCTAAAAATAAATAATTATGCTTCATATAAAACTTTATAACATTATTGTTGCCCTTGATTTATATTCCAGGATTGATATACTTTATTGATATAACATGTTCAGCACAGATCAATTCAATCTGACCTTACAATACTTAATATGGGGATTCTGACATAACTTTTGCATTATTATGTTTACAGATCCACTGGTAAATAGACCTCATGTTATATCACAGGACTGCTGTCATTAAGCAAACAGCAAGATGAAATTACTCTCAAATGAGTAGTTAAACAGGTTTTCGAGTTATGAACCTTTTGGTGAAGCAATTGGCTAGAAAGACTCAACAGATTCATGGAACTTCAACACACCATCATCAGTCCTTACAAACCAAATGCATGAAATGTGTGTAACACGACATGATCTAATGCAGGCGTATCTCCTGCTGGATTAAGGATTAAAACTTGTGTCACTGCTGTCAGGAGTTAAATGTAACTAGATATATCTACCCATTTGCAAGACATAAGATAAATGCACAACAAAACAATGTCATGATGAGAAACAAATACTATGCTTTGGGTTTCTTTCTACAGTGGTTAACAAGTTATTAGCATATACAGTTGAACACACAGACACTGACAAGGTGCATACACCGTCCTGGATGCAAAAGAATAACATCCTCAAAGCAGAATATATAAAAATGTCTCTTTTTAGTATTTTTCAGTTTATTCAATACTTGTTCCCGTCAGGATCAAGTACAAATGATGACTCCGTTTTCTCAGTGATCACAGTGATCCGTACAGAGGCTGATGACAGGGTTTGATGTTATCCTCAGCAGGTAACTTTCCACAAGCCCAGAGATGGCTTCCTAATCCAGCAGTCTCACCGTGTTAGACACAGCAGTACATACTGTGGGGGAAAAAAAGAGCAGGAAAAGGGACACGGGTACAGGAATTGCCCTCTAAAGCTCAAGCTGTTGTAATGATGTTGTCTTTGAATTAGACACAACATAATGACCAAATGTCTTGCAACGTTCTGCTTGTAAAACTGTTTCCATGCTCTTGATAGTCAAAGGTTAATGGCCACACTGGTCCAGCACTTGTTTGCATGTGTCCTGGAATTCCAATAAAAATCATCCCATTTTTGTCGGTGCTCGGTACCCTGTGTTTGGACAGAAACGGGAAGGACCCGCTGAGATCTCTTTCACTAACAGATGGGAACTTGTGGGTCCATTAGGCTGAGATGCACGCTTCAGCAGGTTCAGTCAAGAACGCTGCAGAATCTATTGATTCTCTGGTGAAAAGAAAATTATAAACCAGACATCTAGTTTACAATTCTTAGGAGCCTTCCGGAAAACACACCCTGTATGTGTGACAGTGCAGTTTACAGAAAACTTTTACTCATGGGGTAAAAAAAAAAAAACACTTTGTGAGCCTGAAGAGCAGGAAAGTGATGAATGTGCTGCATTTTCACCACTTTTTCTTCCAAAGACAAGAGAGTGTCACTCTGTGACAGATTAAAAGGCAATCCATTAAAACAAAGACGTTTAAGTTATGTGACATTTTCATTCAGAAGTTGCCCGTATGCTCTGTGGAGAATAAAAACACATCAGCCATGTTCAGCCACGGGACTATAATTCAAGACCAAGAAAATAATTTGTTTAATTTCTGAGATCTATTTACACATTAGAATAACATTTTTTTCAGGTTAGGCTTAGGCAGGGAAGCTACTTTGTTTGGATGCGGAAAAGATCCGGGTAAGGACTTGAAGATATCCTTTTTGTCAATGCTATCAAACTAATGTCCTTTTCTTTGTGGTATTGAGGAAATGGCAGACCATGGCCATTTTCGTTTTAAAGATTTTGTGTCTCCAGTGGCCTTTATTATTTGTTATTATACAGTTGTAGAGACAGGAAAAGGGCTTCAGAGAGGGAGGGATGACATGCAGAAAAGGACCCCAGGCCAGTATTCAAACCTGGGCCGGCTGCTCGACTAACTGTAGTCTCTGTACAGGAGCTGGCTGCTCAACCTGTTGAAATAATTGCAGCCCCATAGTTGTTTTCTTACCCTCCTGCAACATACTACGCATACTAGATAACATGTGGTATGCGGTACAAACTGCACATTTGTTGTTAGCATATAGCATAGTTCATTTTGTAGCATGCTACGGCACTTTTAGCCAGTTTCTGGTTTAGAAAACTGGAAGTTAACAAGAGCATAGCTGCCTTTATTTTGTTTAGTGCTTGTTGAAGAAACTTTACAAATGTGCATCTTTATGATTCAGCTATTATTTCCTTACTTTACAGAGGGGTAACATCAGCAGAATACACAAATATTTTAGTGTTTTATTCAATCATTTAAACAGTAGCATCTAAAATAAGCATCACAGTTGTCTAATGATGTTATTAATGTTGATTACTTTATTTTGTCAAAGTCCTGACCATAACATTATTGGACCTAAATATAATCAGTGGGGGAGAAGAAAATGAACTAGAACTTTTTACACAGTGGAAGAACAGTTTGCAACAATTGATGAGAAATATTTTCTCACATTAATTGTTATGGAGTGTCACCAGTTGTTCAAGTAGACCCAAACGCCGGACTTGCACTTGAAAGGAATTTATTTACAGAATCAAAAAAAACAAAGGAAATCCAGAGCCAAGGATAGGTGAAGGCTGGAACCAAATCTTGGATCTCTGAAGACAGCATGGATAGCAGAGACAA
>JAOXYM010000023.1:5294371-5309287 GCA_028567055.1 Leptatherina wallacei | reverse complement strand
GTGTGTGTGTGTGTGTGTGTGTGTGTGTGTGTGTGTGTGTGTGTGTGTGTGTGTGTGTGTGTGTGTGTGTAATTGAGTATGAAAGAAATTATAATGACGTGTGTTTTTTTTTTAAATTGCTGTTATATTTGGTGTGTAAAGGCTTTTTACATTCTCTTTATGTATAAATATGTAAAGCACTTTGTGTTGCCTTGGCATGAAAGCGCTTTATAAATAACACTTGATTCGATTTGATATATGTACCTCTTGGTTTCATTTGCAGCCAGTTCCTCGTTGTTTCCCCAGTGTTGTCCTTGTTGTAAGTCTGTTTTAGTTACTTTCAGTTATCATTAAATCTTTGTTCCTGCACCTGTCTGCCTCCTGATTCTTTTTCTCCTGCATTTGGGTCTGCACCATCCACGCACTGTGAAAGATTTGCTTAGCTAGTAAATGGAAACTCAGCTGTTGATTGCTTTTATCAGTTAGAGGAGTATTGAATCCCACCCAAAAAAAAATTAAATCAGCTGTTAAAGGAACAATGGGATGGTGGCAGGATGGAAAAAGTTCAAGACTCTGGATCAGTTCCTTTTTGAAAGCATTACTCTTTTTCTGTTATTATTTTTGTTTCTGGTGACATCTTCTTCTCTTGCTTTCAGTCAGTATTTTGTTAGACTTTAGGTCTGGACCCATCACCCTGGTAACAAAAGCAGGGTGGTCTGACAGGCCAAGTTTAATATATGAGCATGACTTTTTAACACGTTGTTGTTGATGAAGGAAGCTTCGTACCAGCACATAATTCTACCAAAATCAAATGCCTCCACCAAGTAATGCTCCGTAAGCAAGTTATTTTCACATTTATCTGCGAGACTAGTTTGAACTTTTACAAAGGACAAACTGTTTTTTCTCCAAGGCAGTTAAGTGAAAAGAAATAAAGTATTCCAGAACTGTAGCTTTTTGGAAATGATGTGTAGCCTATTTGTAAAAGATGGTGCCAAATTTGACAAAACAGCAGGATTTGATGCTCTGGGCATTGGTATGACAAAACTCTTCTTTTCTCATTTTCTAGATCATTTAAAACCCAAAATGTTACCAGCAGCGGATAGTGGGAGTCATTTATCTTACATTAACTGGAACACAGAGAGGAATATGGTTATGCAGATGTATCCTGGTGTTTTTGTATGAACAAATCCAGTTTAGCAACTTCTAAATAGTTATAAAACTGTTTATGATGATCTAATTACTTGTAGTCATAGAGATCTATGTGTTGACTTTGCATCTCAGTAAGATTTCAAAACTGTAGCGTTCTAGTGTTTCCTTAATTCCTTTCAAATATAACTCCTTGGAGATTTATCACAATGCCCTTGAGCATTTCCTATTGCAGATAAGAAATCTTCATTGGCATAAGGTAGATAAGAAATACCTTCGGGCACCTGCTCTCAGAGGAAAAAAAACTCTTCTGTGTAGGTTTCTGAATTGCCTTTCCTACCTGTTAACATTACACTCCCTCCTCCCGTCCGCTACCACAATTAGCTCACCTTTCAGTATAACAGTCTTTCTCGGCCTGCCGGCCAAGGCAGCAGATGTTATGTTGGCCTGTTCACGCAGACATGCTTGATCCAAGATGATTGGCCGTAATTATAGGCTGTAAGCTGATAGTGGGGGAATAGGGAGCCTATTGAGATGTCAGTCCTCCCAGTGTTTATGAATGCATTCAGGCACTATCACAGGTACGGCCCCAACAGCATGTGGGTTGATGGAGTGAAGGAAGGCAACTGTGATTTTAATAGGAACACCTGGAGAGTGGACTGGGTTAAACAGTGAGTGGTTTGTAATTGTGTATGAGTGTGGGTATGTGTTGGATCAGGATGATGTTACAGCTGGTATCTGTTACAAAACTTCTTCTTCTTTTTTTTTTTAATTATAGAAACTGTCAAATGCCAACATAACAATTTTAGAGGTTTGTTTGAATCTTAAACGCATATTCAAAAAAAAACTGTCTTCCATTTAATGAAGCAGGTTGCAGTGTGAGGAAATTTGCATATTTGCTTTCTTGCTGAGAGTTAGATTGAAGGATGAGCACTTGTATCCATCTGAAGGCTGCAGAGAAGAAGAGATTGGTTGTCCTGTTTCTGAGAGGAAAATAGTTTTAATTTGAGTAAGGAATTTTTTTTTTTTCCAAAATGGATTTTGTCCATAACCAAACAAACAGTCCATCCATCCATCTTCCTCCGCTTATCTGAGGTTGGGTCGCAGGGGCGGACACTCCCCTCTCCCCAGCCAGCATTCCCAGGCCAGCTGAGAGACATAGTCCCTCCAGCATGTTCTAGGTCTTCCCTCCTGGTGAGACATGTTTGGAAGACCTTACCAGGGAAGTGTCCAGGAGGTAACCTAACCAGATGCCCAAGCCGCCTCAGCTGGAGTCCCTCTAAGTCCCTTCTGGATGTCAGAGTTTCTCAACCATCTCTTCTGGAGAGTCCAGACACAATATGGAGGAAACTCATTTCAGCCACTTGTATCCGTGATCTCATTATTTTGGTCACTACCCACAGCTCGTGGCCATAGGTGAAGGTAGGAGTATAGATCCACCGGTAAAACAAGAACATTGCTTTCAGCTCACTTCCTTTTTCAGGATGATGGACAGATGCAGAGTCTGCATCACTGTGGACCACCGCCGCAGCAATCTGCCAGTCGATCTGCTACTCCATTCTTCCCACACATGACCCCCGAGATACTTAAACTCCTCAACTTAGGGCAGGATCTCATTCCTGACCCAGAGAGAGCACTCCAACCTTTTCCAGCTGAGGACCATGGTCTCGGATTTGGAGGTGTTGACTTTATCCCGACTGCTTCACCCTTGGTTGCGAATCATTCCAGTGAGAGTTGAAGGCCAGATGAAGCAAACGGGACGACAGCATCTGAAAAAGCAGAACTAAATTAGGAGCTCAGTTCGATGTGTGCCCTTCAGGGAGTGCTTCGGGAGTAACTGGTATCAGACCCTCTGATAAGGCCCCTTTGGTCCCCGTACAACCAGTGTCAGAGCTTGGTCTGCAGGAAGTCAGATCTAACCTAGAACCATATGTTGACACTTTGCTGTTCGCATAAACAGTTTCAACTTTCATCTCAAACTTGGATTAACCAACATCGTAGTTGGTCAGTGGACTAAATGACTTTACTTTTAAAGGTGAAACAGACCTGACTAAGTCAGGTGTTTTCAGTTTGAGTCCATAGACTAATATAGATCCATCGGGAACATTGCCACTACAATAACTTTGGAATTCAATAAATGCCGTCTCATTAACAGATAAGAAATTTCTTAAGTATAATCATGGATTTAACCTTTTATATTTGCAAACCGAAACAATCAAAGTTGGAACGGTCAGCGGGTCAAGCTGCAGTCCTATTGGTTTGTTAAAAACACGGGTCGCTGTCGCGCTGAATTTCTGACACTGTCAAAGCAATTGAACCAAAAGATGAACCTTACAAATCCTAGGATATAATCTACTGAGCTTCAGCAGATGAATTGAACTAAGATGAAATTTGTTTTGAAGTAAACAAAGTTAAGATCTAGAAATGAGATCTAAGATATTAAAATATTAAAAGTACTTTAATCTCCTGTGTGCACTTTCATTCAATACACAGATTTGAGGATGATGTCAGTTTTCTTTTTTAACTCTAAGCAACAAATGGAATAAACACGTTGCTCCAATGTTTGACTCTTCTTTTATCTTTTCATCTCCGTTGTGAAGGTTCAGTAAATTCTTGGCTTCCGACTGATGTGTCACCACCAGAAATACAGTTATTTCAATGAGATTTGATCCCAGCAGGATGGAAGAAAAAGAGAGGAGGAAAGAAAAGTCTTCTCCAGAGAGCCATATTTGCCACCAGCTTACAGAATTAATCACTGGCTCGTTACAGTCTCTTTAGACTCCAAACAAAACAAATTTAAGCAAATGACTTCAGTGACTTTGTCAGTGTGGAAGGAAAAAGAAAAAAGCTCGGGAGAAGGAAGAAGAGGAGAGAGAAACGAAAGAGAGGGGGGGGGGGAGAAAATCAGAGAGAGCTGTATGTTGGGAGGCACCTAATTGTCTACTGCAGCATGTAATGACAAGCTTACTTCACATCAATCTTTCATTATTAAGAACTATTTCCGTCTTGATGCAAAGGGCAAAAAGATTCATCTCGAGGATGGTGCTGAATTAAGAGAGAAACGCTGGTCTGTCCACTGGCTAAACAGGAAGAAACAAAGAAAGATGAGAGTAGATTCATAAAAACTATAGGCTGAAAAGCCAGAGATTATGTGTTTGACCTCAGTACGTAGCGTCTTGTAAATTGGTTTACGAACCAACATTTAATGTAATATCTATTTTTTTTTCCTGTAAATCAAATAGATACACAAATAAGATTTAAAACTCTTAAATGTAAAACTATCAAATGATAAATACATGACTTTCTATGTGTACATTCTTATATTCAATGCCTAAAAGATAGTTATCTTTTCTCAAATCAACTTCCAATGTACTTCATGTGTGTTTCTGGTGGCATTTTACCTTTGAGAACACTGCCCCCTATCTTTAAAAACTATACAGCATCTCATCCACTTGTACAGAAGCCTCATTGTAATGTACTGCTGTAGGAACAAAAATGATAGATGACAGAAAAGAGGGGAAGCTCAAAGGGAAACTTGGAATTAAAACTCATGCTTCATTATCTATGTATTGCATATTGCATTGGCCCATTCATCAGCTATTAGCGTGAATCAGTGAAACATTGAAATTGCTGTGAATGGCTGAGAATGAGTGAGCTGGGCACTGTGCCAAGGCAGGTCGGACGTGGAGATGAGGAGGAGAGAGGATCAAGAGTGGGTAAATACAGAGAGGCGGGAGAGGCGTCTGTGTGGATTTGACTCATCTCCATCCTCCTAATAACCCCACTGGATAAAATATGCTTTGAGTGGAGATGATTACCTCTTTATCGCTGTTCTCTATATTTATCCCCCTCCCTCCCCTTCCTCTCTTCCTCTCTGCAGCATGTAGCTCCTTTCTGTCTCTCATCCTCTCTGTACCCTGGAATATAAGCCTCAGTCTCAGTGATGCAGTTCACTTCTCAAAAGTCCTGAGGAGATTAACACTTTGAACTTGTGTGACTTCACTTAAACACTTTCTTAACTTTTAAAGGTAAAGTACGTCAGATGACTCATAAGTTAGCTTTGTAGAGTGAGAGAAACAAAGTGGAAACAGAACTTGTAGTGATTCAGAGCCATCAATGTGATGCAAAATCAATTTTCCTATTAAATACAGGCCTGGAACATAAAGATGTTTACTTTGTTCCTGCTTTGTGGCAGTTGTGTTGTACATTGGTACAGATGTACAAAAATACAAAGAAGAAGAAGAAAATTCCCTCAGTTTTCATTTATGAAGATGCAGAAAATGCATATTAATGTCTTGGTGCTGGTGTATTTTTGAACAGGCTACATTAAAGCAGCCCTACTGAACTTCGGCGCCCCCTAATGAAGGCTGATTCGGCATCTGTATTGCATCCTGTCTTTTTTTCTAAGCTCTCTCCAGCCAGTAAAAGTCAGTCTTATCTCTTGCGCTGTCACTTTCTCCCTCTCTCTTTCTTTTTCCTCGGTTCCTCTGATAATGTCCTCTTGTTTTTCCTTGCTGAGTCAGCCACAGTGTGCGTTCAGAATGGCCATTGTGTTGATATCCAGTTGCTGATGTGTGACACGGTGCCATAAAGCAAAACACAGCAGTTAAGTGATGCCCTGGGCTGGACAAAAAAAAGTTGTGAAGTGTGGTTTCTCAGCCTTGGAATGCTGCAGGGCAACGACAGTGAGGAATGTGCATGATGAAGGTCAGTGTGGCATCAAAACAAATCAGAAGGACAAAGTTTCCCTCCAAGATTTTGCAGCGTTTTTGTTTTGCTGTTTCTTTTGTGATTGTAGTCACCTAGACTGTCTTTGTGAGGTTTTTAGGGTTTTCTTGTGTTTTGCAGTAGAAAAATGTTGGAAAAATGTTCCACCACAATGTTGCACACAGTAACAACTTACCGTCACTTTCATGGTCAAGAAATAATTTACAGACTCTGGGATCTTTTTATTAGGCAGGAAAAGCTGGTCGAAGAGAGACTAGGTGACATGTAGCACCAAGCCCCCCTGCTGGGATTCGAATCTGCTCCAACTGCTTCGAGGGGGCCATGGTCTCTGAAGCAGTTGTGTAAAACGCCTCCCTGAACACTGGGAAAGTGTCATGCACATTCCCGCGGTGATTTCAGACGGCAGATGCAACACATTTCTCCTGCAGACGTCTGCATGTAAATATTTCTTTATTTCTAAATAAACTTTATAGTAAAACAGTAAACAGTGAGCCAGTATGTTAGAGAATTTGGACAAAATTGCAAGGATGTGCAGAATTTGCAAGGATTGGCATTTTAACTCAAACCACAGTGTTTTATTAACTCTAACCAAGTGTGTGACAGTGTGGTCCTGTCATTATGCCTCCGATTGATCATGTGCCCTGGCTACATGGCCACAGGGATATCCCTTTGGCTGACTGGTCAGTGTGCATGACTCTCACCCAGGAGTTTGTGGGTTCAAGACCCCACCAAGACCCTCCTCTTGACCCTGCCACACAAGAAACACCTGTAAGTGAAAAGTAGAAAATGAAACCTTACAATTAACAAAGTCCAGTCTCTAAGATAAAGACTCCTGAGCAAGTGTCTGCATGCAAACTGGGGGCAAGAACCTGTTGTATCAGTCTAAGCCAGGGGTGTCCAGTTCTGGTCTTCAAGTGCCACAATCCAAGAGGTTTTCATTGTTTCTCTGCTCCAACACACCTGACTCATGTCATTGTGTCAAATTTCATGGGCTGTAGGATCCATTTAATTGGAGTCTTGCTTTGGACACTTCTAGTCTAAGCTGTGATTCTCTCCTCACAGTGTATGTTCACATTCATATTCATCTGTTTAAAAAAGTTAATAAATCACAGAAACATGTCTCAATTTTTCTGTTTTCTGAGCACGTCTTGAGGCTGCAAGTGGCATCAGGATTTAGGTCATGATAAGAAGAGTTTCCTCCGTTAACTGGAGGCTTTTTTAATCTAACCTCAAAAGTTAACAGGTAGTTTTCACAGCACCGTCATTCTTAACATCTTTATAATTTACGCAAGCATGCGACCCCTGATTTTACAGCCAAGCCTGTGTTGTGTTTTTGCACTACTGTAAAGCGCTCTACTGCCGAGCTGTGCTGCGGTGGCCTGAGATCCCCATTGTATGAGCAGATCGTTGGGCAGAGACTGTTTTCCCAGCTGTCTCAGGCACGCCAGGCATGAGAGAACGACGGAGGAGTGACGGATCCGTATCCCTGAGGATTAGCATGCAGAAGACATCCTGGTGTTGAGCAGGAGCGGATTTAAAAAGCACTTTACTGATAATAATGCTGCTCTTAAGTTGGCAGACTCGGGAGGAAGAGTCGCGGGACGAGGGCCTTTTGGGGGAAGAAAACTGTGCTGCCGGAGAAAAGAAAACACAACCTCATCCCTGCTCTCTTTGAACTAGGAACCACCTGCTCCCTCTTAAAACAACTTGTCTGGCTTTTTATTATTTTTCTGCTCACCGCTCTAACATGTGCTCACATGGCAAAATGCTTTATGTGCTCCTCAAAGGAATTTTGTAGATTTTTTTTTTTTTCACATGGTCATATCCTCTGTGTTAAAGCCTTATTTTGTTTTACATTAAGACATGGGGATCCAGCGCTTACAGACATGGGCAGTTATTTAAACAGGAATCAGGCAAAACGAGACACAAAATGAATGAAAATCAAAATCTAAACCTGCACTAATAAAGTTACATCGGCTTGTTTAATCTTTTAATGCTGATCCATCATTTTAAAATTTCAAATAACCTCTTGTTTATTTTTGCCATATTTTAAACGAAGTTGACAAAAGTTTGTTTTCAAAGCACTCAGTTGTGCTTGTCTAGACATCTCAATCAGGCGATGATACGGAGGCTGCCGGTAAGAGATATGTTCATCTGTTACATTCATCTCCGCAGGCATCAAAAGCCTCCGATAGCAGCCTCCGTCACGCCACAGGTGGAGGATACGCTGTGAAACGCTACCATTGTCATCCTACCATACCATCTGCTTCACTTTCTCCAGCCCCCCCCGAACCCCTTCCGATTCCACTTGTTGTCGTCACCAAGCAGCCACAATGGGCTGTCACCTTATAATGAACCCTGAGGGTGCAGAGCACTGATTTAAAGTCCCATTACCGTCACAATGCTGAGAGACTGCAGGAATGATGACTGAGGTGCGGTGGTTTTCTGGCTCCCAGCACAGATGGTGCTTTTTCCAACATTCAGTGTTAGCTAGTAAACTGTACAGAGACTGTTGGACAATAACAG
The DNA here is from genome assembly GCA_028567055.1 of Leptatherina wallacei. Taxonomy (NCBI): domain Eukaryota; kingdom Metazoa; phylum Chordata; class Actinopteri; order Atheriniformes; family Atherinidae; genus Leptatherina; species Leptatherina wallacei. Next base: position 5,300,908 of record JAOXYM010000023.1, on the reverse strand, counting down.
TGACAGAGTGTGGTGCAACAGATTGTTGGTGGTTTTTTTTTTTTTTTTTTGCTTCTCTGATTTTGCCCCCTCTGGTCAGTAAACATCTCCGGGAGTCTTTTCATTTATCTCTGAAAACAGAACCAAGGCAATAATCTGCACCACTGGAGTGGAAAATGAAAACTGCAATTAAAATGAATAAGTTTTTAAAAAAGGAAATGCAGGTATGTCATAAGCATGCACAAACCCTTTTGTAGTCCTGGAAAAACAGGAACAATAAAACATGACTTCTATTCGGGATGGTTGTGTCGAGTCTGGTTGCCCAAGCTGCCCCATGTCCTCACTCTCTCCATGTGAGCTGTTATTGAAAAGGCCGCGAGCAGTGTGAGGCCGGAGCGACTGTGTCTGCCCGTGTCACACGGTTCTTTTCATCTCTCCATGCCGCCATTATGGCAGGTCACAGGGTGAAGGGCACCACGGTGGCAAAGCATGCTGGGATACATGGACTGTGACTCACTCTCCCACTGGCGCTTGCAGCGGCTGAGGCTGGATAGTACGTGTTGGTAGGGTACACTGGCAGCTGCTTCAGCTCTGTGTGGTAACCAGCTTATACAGCATTCGTTCTGGCCAGACCCCTGTAGGATGTTAATCAGCACCTGCATTTTAATTCTCTCTGTGTATTCAAATATACGACTACGACTGGATGAAATATAACATTGTGAGAAGAGTTTAGTGGTTTAGTGTGATTTGAACAGCGTGATGGACTGTGGTGATGTAGCATGACTACCCATTGTGGTAATTCCTCCTTTTTGTAATCCAGGAGAGAGGATTCAGTGTAGAGGAAGATCAAGTAGGCGTGTTTCTTTCTGGATATTTGTTTGTCTGTCTATTTGTTACCTGAAATTTTAAAAATAAGAAGCAGAAGAAGAAAAATTCTATATGAGGAGGTACAGCAAGCACTTTTGTTTCCATCTTTTGAGGTATGACTCATGGTGCTGCCTTCTTCTTCATCATCAGCAGTTAAAATGATGCGACGCTGGAGCATCACTGCCACAAACTGCCTCTATGGCCTCATTTCCAGAGTAATATAAAGAAAAAACTATGGAAATCTCACATTTCAGTTCGACTAAACCTTTCGGATTTCAGCCCGTCTGTGATGGACAAGCTGCACGAGGATTTTAACAGGAAAACAGCCAAAGGATTACTGATACAGCTCTTAACAGTCAGTCACTAGGATGAAAAGACATTTGATCAAACATAATCTCATGTCTCATTCCTTCTCAGCTTTTATTTGACTTTTGGGAATCATGTTGGAAAGTATGGAAAGGTATTGCTTTATACAGTGGCAAGACGGGAATGTTTAAAAACTTGATGGTTTATATTTAATATGTTTGTAAGACAAGTATTAAAACATATGTGTTTCATAAAGCTTACATTCAATTCACCATTTATTTACCCAGTTTTAATTCACGGTTATTTTAAGGTTTTATTCATACATATCTTCTGCTTTTATTGCTGTGGATATTTCAATATGCAAGTTGTTTTTATGCTTTTGTTTTATGCTTTTGCATATAACACTTGTGTTTGAAAGGTGCTGTATAAATAAAGCTCATCATTTTTTGTTTGATTTGATATGTTAATCAGTATCTTATCAATACCAACCATACAAACTTTATTTATAAAGCACTTTAAAACAATCAAAGCTGAATGAAGTGCTGGACACAAGTAAAACCGTTTTCTGTTTGATTTAACTTTCTGCTGTCATGACATTTTCTCGTTTCTTGCCTTTCATGGTACATTTGCAACATTTTCTGACTCTGAACCCTGCTTCCCTGTTTTCTTCTTGGCAGATATTGGCTCTCTTTTTGATTATGAAATGTGGTTTATTCAACAGAAACTTGTGGGATAAGGCCTACAGAAAGGAGGACCAAAACCTGGAGCAAAGTTTTGGTCATGTACAAGGTGTACTCGCTCAACCGGTCATGCTATCTGGCACCAAATCCCCTATTTCAATCTAAAGATTTCCACAGGACAGAAATTTAAGAAACCTCTCAGATACTTTTGCTCTATCAAAGACAAGTGTAGTTTCAGTTGTAAAAAAATAAATAAACAGGCAATCAGACTAAACTTGACTTTGGTAAGAATTTATTTTAATGCATTCAATAAATACATCTCATCAAGAAGATCAAGCCAAATGTTCTAGTTATGGCTGCTTTTTGGCTACTAGCCTGACCTTTATGGAGACAAAGTGATCATCTCTGGACAGCTCTACGTGCTGAGTTCACACTGCAAATGAGGCTATGAAAAAGAATGGTGCATCCTCTACTACACTAGCCAGCTCATCAGGCATGTGGTCCCAGCTGGCGTGGAGGCAATATGAAGCACATAAACCCTTCTGATATTAATGACTCTGTCGAGCTGAAAGCCTCTGATGCTATTCAGAGATAGGCGCTAAATGTCCCTGAATACTGAGAACACAACATTATGTGCATTCATATAAATATCCTCTCATCTCTGCACAAGACTGTCTGTCCTTGAGTTCCCATGAAAATAATAAGAGGTGGGCCTCCTGTAACTCAATACCCAGATATTGCCTGCACTGGTGGCGCCGAGAGATGAAATGAAATCGGAACAAGGTGATGACAATGATGCCACTTGTGGTCGAGTCAGAGACTTAAGGATTCTCCCCCCCCCTCATATTTCAGCCCCCTTTTAATCTCCATCCCTCATTGTAACTCCTTAACATTAACATGCTGGTAGTAATAATCATACCAACCAAAGTCACACATTACATATGTTAAGCAGTTATAACAAACTAAAGACTAAATACTAAATAAATCAACGGATTAGATGCTTGATTTCTTGTTAAATCCAAACACAATTTAGTAATTCGCACCAAACCAAAATGAGAGGCCAGGATATTTTAAACTTCCCTGAAAATCTCAGATTTAAACCATAGTTATAACCAAAGCAGAAGCTTAAGCTAGAGTTGATATGTCAGCAATGCAATTACCTTCTAATGCTGGCAAAAGAAACCTAATACCTCCACCACAGAGCAAATACAGAGAGCAAGAGGCTGTGTCAGTACTGGCAAAAATCTAAAAATCTAAAATATGTGCGGGTCACTACCAAAAACACATTAAAGATGCTAACCCTTACCAATCCAACCTGAATATTGTTAACTTCTGAACAAACGCAGCTGTTTGAGCCCCCAGCATTGATCGTTGGAGGGGTGAAAGCATTTCCACAATTTGCCAATGAAAAATGATGTCTGAGCCCCTTTTTAGAGATTGTTTTACATTTGAAGATGGGAATTGTTCTTATCAGAAAGATGTCTGCAAATAACTTTCATGAAAAATATTTTAGCTAGATGTTCTTTGATCACATTTTTAAAGAGACAGCCCAATAATAACTAATGTCATTGTTGTACCAGACACCATGGCTCAGCAAATAGCAATTTAATTAAATAATGATTAAATCTTTCTTCATCACATCTAGTTAGCTAGGCAGTAAAAGGTTACATTTACAATTGAGACTGAGGTCTTCCCAAAAAAGTATTTTTTTTAGGTCGTTTGTTGATGCTGGAAATCATGTTTTTCAACTCTGTACAACCTCTAGTTGTCTAGTGTCAAAATGGCATCCATTAATGTGACCCCAGTTGAATTCTGATCCTAAGAGAGTAGTTGTAATCTCTAAAACCAACCATTGCAGTGTTGTCGTGGCATGTCAATCAACCAACATGCACCCATTAATGTGATAGCGGAAAAACAGATAATGTTAACAGTGTTTTATAAAAGCTACATTTATGCTCCCTTTACGTACATAAACAGGTTTAATTTTGTCAAATGCCACTACCCACATACTCCTATGTATCCTTTTTTTTTTAGCATGGTTGCTAGGGTTAGGGTAAGTGTTGTTAGGATGCTAATACATCCACAAGAAACCAGAATCAGAATCACTTTATTGTCATTGAACCAGCGTCCTGGTTCAATGACAATGAAATTTCTTCCAGTACAACCCGTCCAAGAACAGACAAACAACCGAACATGAACATAACAGGATCAGGTAGACTGAGGCAGCATCCGCAGAGCAGCGCAACTTTTTTCAGTGCAGAGTTCATAGTTCTGATGTCAGAGCAAACATGGTGACGGTGGAAGAGATCATGATGATGAATAATCTGAGAAAGAGACATTAAATGAGGCATTGCAGTTGACGGTGGTGGACTGCAAGGTCATTAAATACATTGTGGTTTCTATTCTTCTTTGTTCCTTTCACTGGATGCAATATACTCTCCAACACTGCTGAGCTGTTTCTGTTGGTGCAACAAAAGGAAAACAAGGACGGACAGAAGGCTCCATCCTAAGATGTACTTTATGTAGATCCTCTATGAGGATTAAGGGTTGCATTGTGTTATTGTCTGAATGCATCCTAGAATTAGAGAAACATTTGATGTATCTTTGGTTTCAAACTTGAGTCTAATGGTTGAAAACATTGTTCATGATGGTAAAATCCATCCCCTTTTCTCTCTGCTGGTCTTTGTGATTTGTTAAAGGGAGCATTTGGGAATGATGTTGGCTCTAATGAGGACATGCTCATCTTCATCTTTGAGGGACTAATAAACGTCTAATATTTTAATAAGAATTAATTTGTTAGATATACAATACCTCCTTTCACCTGTAAGGTGCTGGTTTCTTAGACCACAATAGGTTTTATCTAATGCTATGAATAAACTATAAGGTCTTCAGTTTCAGGTCCGATTTAAAGATCAATTTTAGATGACAAAAAATAGATAGCTATTCAATTTTTATCTATTCATTTATACAATTTTCTAAAAAAAACAAAAAAAAAACATTTTAAAGTGTCATTTTACACCAAATATAGTCACTTTACAAACATACAATGATTGTTTTTTTTATACTAACTTTTTCAACACATTTAAACATTATTATTCAAAAACAATGTATGTATGTAATAATGTACAATAATGTAATAATGTACAACTTATGTATTTATTTTTGCTTAACAATTACCATGACTCAGCTCATAATTAACACATTATACCTCATTATTCTGAGCACTTATAAGACTAAAGTGGAAACAGCTGTTTACTGGTTTTTCATTCAGCTGAAACTCCAGGGAATTATTGATGGTCACTAGTAAACCTTTTTCCAATATGTAGGCTGCTGCTGTCAGAAGCTTCATATTACAAACAAGTAATTCTGTCGAGAGCTTATAAAAACACTTTATGAAACTTATTCAATTTAAAAAAAAAAAAATTATCAATTAAAGCTCAGCATTTTAATTGGATAAATGATATTATGTCATAGCAAAGCTGACTATGAAATCCTCAGTATTCCTGTGCTGAAAGCTTTTGATTCTGCCCCTGATATCTGACTCAACATGCCAAGTTCAACTTGAGCAGCACTTTAAGTTTTAATCAACTAAACAACCAAAGATTTTTTTTTTTTTTTTTTTTTTTTCAGTATTCTTTCCCCCTCAAAAGCCTACACTCATGGTTAATTAAATGTGTGAGATCTGTATAGTCTATAGGAAATCCAAAAGATTTTAAGCCAGATTCTGGTTCAAAAAACAGTCCATCTGCCTGGGGATCTGAACCTACACAGACCCATGAAAGAAGCTGATTCATACCAACTTGTGTTTTTTATTTCCCATGTGCTGCTTACTTTGCCCCAAAGGATGGAAAATCTAAAGAATTTAACTGTTTATGTTATATAAGAACTGTGTTTGAAGACATCCCCAAGAGCCAGGCTCTAATCAGTATTAAAGACAGGCCAAAAGCCTGTCATCTCTGGGGGGTCCCAAGTGTCCTTTAACGCCCAGATCTGTCACACACCTGCCACTGTCTTTTATAGAGGCTGAGAGGCGGCTCACACACTGGATCCATGCCGATGAGACCAGTTATCAGCCCCTCCTGCGGCACTTCAATAACAACGTCAGTGTCGGGTTGCCCTTCAGTAACACACTGCACATGGATGGGGGGCAATCAAAGGCCACTCTTCAACATTGGGGTAGATTGGCCTGACTTTAACCCTCTGCTGTCCCTCTCCCAAGAGCCTGGAAACTCCCAGCAAACCGGTGTCCAATTTCTCTGCTAGTTTACCCTCTGAACTGTGAGGACGGATGGAAAGGCAGCTTAACCTCTTTTCTAGACCTCCAGGGATGGGTTGCACTGGAGCTGGACGGGGGCAAAATTTATAAAATGCATGTTTAGAGTTGTCCTTTGTTGTGCTGCTGTCTCTATGTTTGCTCCTTAAAAGGCTGAAAAAATGTAAATCATATTATTACTGAACAAGGGAACCAAAAATAGGAGCTGCATAAAATCTCTTTTCAGTCCTGTCAAAGTTTCTTCTTCTTAAATCAGATTTTTTTTCTGCCATATGCTTGCTCAAAGAGAATTATTGTTTCACTCCGTGTGAAAAGTTGCAGATGGCTTTTTATTGTCAGTTGGCACTTTATATACATGTCATGATTCACTTCTTTCTGTCTCTGCCCCTTTAAGATCCCTCTCTGTCTGTCTCTCAGCCTGATCACTGATTC
>JAOXYM010000023.1:5241938-5261271 GCA_028567055.1 Leptatherina wallacei | reverse complement strand
TGATTGCCACATGTTGGCGGCATCTCCGGGTTGCTTCATTGGCCCCCATCCAAATTTCTTCAGAAATTTCTAGTTAAAAATAATATCCTAGCTAGGGAAAAGGAAATAGAGTAAGGCCTGACTGAAATGTTACTTTCTTATGGCCCATAATCTACAGGAATTTAACTTGTACACACCAATAGGACAGGTCTATTCTCCATGAAAGTTTGATTCAACAGACACAGAATCAGACATGAGCATTACTACGTTGTCATATTCAGGACACAATCAGGAGCTAGGAGTTTATTAACAAAAGTGTTCCAAAAGCATGATAATCCAAAAAATAGACTCAAAACAAGAAAGGACTAAACCCTCAGCAGTGGCAAACAATGACCTGGCAAAGAACAAAGGAAAATGGGCAAAGGATGTACTGAGGGACTAATGATAAATGAGGAGCAGGTGTGGTAATCGGTAACTAAGAACTAGGTGAAACGGCAGCAGGAAGTAAATCCAACAAATACGCAAAGAGAAAACTAGTAAAACAGGAAGCAAGATGAACATGGAAGACTCAACCTGAACAAAAGAAAGCAAAAAGTGAAAACCAAAGAACAGTTGAAACAGACATAAAACAACTAAACTCAAGAGAAAAAAAAACCCATAAACTATGACCTCACTACGCTTCGCTTGTTTAATGCACTTGTTATGCCAGCTGTTCTACACAATTAAAGGAAATAAAGACCTAATGGTCCACAGCAGACTTCGGCCAACAGGTTTGGAACCAAACAGACAGCAATAAGCACCACCAAATGTTGTCTGATCTAAAATGAAAAAGTTCGATGTAAAAGCATCCTAAACATGTTCATATGCACAAAAAGCCCCTGTTCAAATTTAATGTTGTTCAATTACATCTTAAGTGAAAAAGACCATTTTACACAAACATGTGACTTGTGAGGTATCATATATATATGAGCACATTTTAAAAGGCACCGTTTCACACGGTCTCTTGGAAGGCCTTCCCTGTTTTGCATGTGGAGACAGTCATGTGAAACCGCATGATGACTTTCTCCCTGCAGCACACCTGGCCAATCATTACCATGAGTGGGCTTGAATGTTTGGTTGCCAGTTTTACAGTGATTGTCAAACAAGACTTCAAAGTAAAATGTTGGAAAGGTGTGGGAGGCCGATTCTTGCACAGCCAACAACTGATTTGTTTGCAGCACTTCAGTCCGTTTCACTCTCAGTCTCCCGTTTCAGTCTTGTGGTCACGCAAAGTTTGACGCAAACTCGATTGGGCTTGCTAATTCGTGTCAGCCTGGTATATCCAGAACCCAACACTAAGCTGTATAATTTCTATCACACAGACTTACACTTTGAAAGAAAATGCAGTTTTACATCTATGTGTGTGTTTATGTTTCCTTGGAGAGGAGAAGATTTAAAAGTTGCACAGTGTAATGCAATAGTAACTCATTCATCGGTTTCTTCATCTATTTTTGCTAAATATCTAGTATCTATCCCGTTTGCATGGCTTGAATGGACAAATACACTCTTGGCTTGGAAATAACACTTGAGGAAACACAACTAACCAAGGGGGTGGGGGGGTGTTAATAGCAGTGATTTATATCTCATGATCTGATCCGCTGTTAGATTTTACCATTTCTCAGAGTTCTCATAGTTTTAGTGGAGTAGTGAGTTTCTGCAGGCTTATAAAGAAATCAGCCGAGACTAGGAAGTCCAGCACAAAATGTCTATAAAAGCAAAACTCCATGTTAGGTTAGGTATTGAACAAATTAGGTGGTTTTTGTTTGGACAGATTTTTATTTTATTTTTTTTACCTCTGCTTCAACTTTATATTCTGTGCTTTTGTATCTGTTTCTTAATCTTAAAAAATTAAAAAGTAATAAGGTAACAAATTTAACTGTCCAACTAAATGTTTTTTTTTTTGTTTTTTTTAGCTGTGTGCAGATGGCAAAGTTTTAGAAAATCATCAGTCAGGATTGGGGATTAAATCCTTGGTTTCCTTAGCTAGGCAATTATTTTATAAATTGGTTTATATGAACACAGTTGTTCTAATTTGGACTAATGCGTATTATATAAGGTCTACACTACAATGAATTGTATTGAATTGGACAGTGTTTGTAAAAGTGCCTTGAGATGACCGTTGTGAACTGGCGCTATACAAATAAAGCTAAATTGAACGAGAAGAACTAGCAAATATCAAGTGAATTCACAATGACTCCACAGGATCATTGCACATGACCTTCCAAACCCTGAAAAGAGAGGAAATCGGGTTATGGAGAATGAAGAAGATAGAGGAAGAAATAGAAAGATATCATGATTGGCATCGTGATTGGAACAAACATCGCTGGTCAGAGGTCTGTAAAAATATCCCCAACTCTACTTCTCAGCATGTGAAAAACTTCATGATGGCCAGAGTTTGAACCCGTCTCCGTCTCCATCTCCATCCAAGTCCCAAACCAACAACCTTTTTGCTATGAGGCTGCGGTGCTAACCACCACTCCACCGTGCAGCCCGCCAAATTCAATAACCTTAAAAATTTTAATGACATTTCAACAGTCAAGATTTCATAAATCTGGTCATTTTACTCTCATAAAACTCAACATTGTCCTTGCTTTTAAGTGGATTAAAAGCAATTGTTTACTCTTTCTTCATGTTGCAGTACAAGTTTATAATCTGCCCTCTTCAAAGATTTAAAAAAACATGTCCTTTATTGTTTGCCTTCTCTTCTCCTGCCCGGGGCTCTGTTAGCACCTTTTTCATCATCCAAGGCGTGTTTATATGTGGTGTTACAACACAAGTGCTGCAGCCGCTGACCTACAGCAGATTGTTTACATATCAAAATGGGAATGATAAGTGATTCTTATCCATCTCTGATATGTGGTACTCTTTGCTTGCATGTTGGAACCGCATGGAGGACGAAATGCCAGAAGGCAACGGTAATATAAATTGGAAAAAAAAGATGATAAGAGGGTAAAAAAAAATAATTAAAACCCTCCGTTTTATTCCTGATTTATTTCTGTTGGCTTGCAGCAAGGTTATATTATTTCATGGAGCCATATGGCAGTGAATGGCATGCGTGGCACGCCAGGCTGATGAACAGTTCTCTGCAAAAACTAACATCGCTCACTGCTCTGAACCATCCTCAAACCATTTGAGGAGCATTAAGTGGATGTGGCACTTTCCCCCCATTGAAATTAAAGAAAACCACAAACATCCCATCAACAGACATGAAAAGACTTCAATCTTGTCTATTTTTCCCATCCACAGTGGGAAAGCTTGAAGAGGGAAAGCAGGAACTTTCTGACATGGTTGTGTTATTGTTGCAGAGAATGAAGAGGGTGCAAGCCAGTTATAAAGAGTTATTTCAATAAAGCTTTGACCAGAAACAGCAAATTGAAATCTTTTTTATTGGAAAGATGGAGGAAAAGCCAGTAACGTGTCTGGAAGTGCCCTTGAATATATATATTTTTGTTCTGTCTGTGCTTGAATGAGGGCAGGCACGCATGCAGAACTGAAAAAACGATATAAACTGTGGACACACAAATGATAATTTATGTGCATTGCCAGGAAATCCAGATTGTGAACAATAAAGTTCATGGCCCACTCAGCACATGCTGAATCCAGAAGTGGAAGAAGGAGGAGCGAGGAGGAGTCCATTCGTTGCCAGTATCCAGTATTGCTACCCAAATCTCAGGTTTGATGATTCAGCCCACGCCAGCGTTTCTCGGAAACTGCCAGTCCATATGAAAAAACTTAACCCTCACATGAGATTGAATTTAAGGGGCTTTTGTTTTCACCTACTGTCACAATTGACAGCTCGCCCATGTGGCATGGATCAAGTATGACGCCCAAATCTGCTCTCACGTCTTCATGCCACTTTTGAGAAGACAATCCCAGAGGTAAACACTTGTGTCATATTTGCATGGATGTCTGGAGAAATACTGCGGCTGCTTATATCCTTAGATATCTCGACATCTCCCGAGTTTTTTCACGTCACAGTGATCCCAGATGTGGCCCTTGAGTTGTCATCCAGCCCTGCACTCTCACTCTAACTGGGACTCTTGCCACTGTTTTGGTCCTGAGAGAAAAAAAAAAGGATTTCCTCTTTGAGGCAACAGGCTGTATATATGGGCAATGCCAACTGGTGTTATTATTGCAGACCACTGATTTGTTTTAATTCACCGTGGAAGGCAAACCTGATGGATTTTACTGCAGCCCAACCCTTTTTCAAAACATTAGACTCCCCCAAGTCTCACTGTTGCCTTTTTAGGTTGTGTTTAAACTCAAATTAGCAATAAACGAAGGGCCATCTGTAACCTGCATTTTACAAACTACATCAGACAATTTCTAAACTAAAGAGAAGCATTGCTACTGATTTAAAATCGAGAATATTTTCTTCATAAGTTTTTAACTGGTCCAACTGGCAGCTTTTAGTTTAATAAAAAATATTTCCAGGATCTGCAAGACATTAATGTGATTCGTATTCTCTTCTGCCAGTGTCTAATAGAGAATTTCCCTTTGATTCGCAACTAGTTTTTCTTTCATTTACTATCTTTAAGCAACAATAATACGTTTCCAACCTCAAAGCTCTGCGCTTCCGTTGTCGTTGCCCTGCCGAGTCCCGAGGATGAGAAACCGCACTTCACACCTTTTTATTCTATTTTTTTTCCAGTCCGTGGCATCATGTGAGAGCTGTGTTTTACTTTACTGTACTGTATCACACACCAGCAACTGGATATAAACACACTGGGCGTTTTGGACACGCACCGCGGCTGATTCAGCAAAGAAACCCAAGATTGGAGGAAGCAGCAGAAGGAAAGAGAGAAAGTGACAGAACAAGAGAGTCAAGAGTCAACATCGAACTGGCTTATACTGGCTGGAGAGAGCTCAGAGAAGAGTCAGGATCCTAGACGGATGATGAATTAGCCTCTGTTATGGGGCACTAAAAAGAAAAAAATCTAAGTTCACTAATTCTGCGAGAAACTATAAAGTAAAATTTTCCATCGACAATCTGGTATTTCTAAATCAAAGTACTGGAAATTGCCATTTTGAATTCCATTTTATCTCAAAATTGTATTAAATTATATATTTTATTAATATCTAATGGCTTTAGAGGTTTCTAGAATAGATTTCAATGTTGTAATATTAAAACAATAAACAAAGGAAACTTGGTCATTCTTTCCATTGCAGAAGCGAAGCTTGTCTGTGATTCGTAAACTGGTCCAAAATGTAATGTGCAAGACAAACTGCCCACTAGACCGACTCTATGCAAATGTATTTCAGGGAAATGTAATTAAGTAAAGAAAACAGCCAGCACTCAAACAAGGAAGCTGGATAGAACATACTAATTCCCCTGAGTGACTAAGGTTTTCGAACTTTCTCGACCATTCATTCAAACAAAAATCTTTGTAAGACATTGAAGAAAAGGGGTAAAACGCAAATAATAAAACATATTCTGACCTCTAAAAGAATTCATAAAGCAAAATTTTGCTATTTGCATCTGAGGAGATCCTAAGCATTTCACATCATCGAGGCTCACACTGAGTCCTGTGACATGGGCACTTCATTTTCACGGCCTCTCATAAGTGTTTAGTGTAAATCTAGTTTATTCAAAACACATGAACGGCATCTGACAGCACTAAGCCCGTGCTTCAAGCTCACAGAAAAAGACAGCTTTTGATGTTACCACATCAGTACGCTGAGTACACAAACGTAGACACTTGTGAGGAGAAAAGTGTGGTCTGACATTTCCAACTTATCACAGTAGCTATCAGGTTTCCTTCATGTACATGTGCAGCAGATTCATCTTTGGAAAGAGCCTAGCAAAAGTGTCACAGACTCCGATTTTATTCATAACATTTGATACTCTTTACATCTCCCGTAGCCTTAGTTTTTGCTCCATTCCTATCTTTCTGTAACCTCCATCAAATAGAAAACTGGCTTGTTTACATTTGAAGCTAAAAGCTAAATGAGAGTAGTTGGTGCTACCCGTCGGCCTTTTCCAACACTCGTTGTGTCCTGCAAAACGCGAGACATCGAGAGCAGATTGTGTGAGAAAGACAACTCCAGCGATGTCATTCTTACTTCATACATTTATTGCTGAAGAAAACCAGCACACTAACCCGGACGCCCGAGCGGAGCACTTTTAACACACTCATAACTGTTAAAAGCTGCAGCTGCGTAAGGATCAGTTACATTCTTTATCTCACCTTCTAGAGATTTTCCAAGTGAAAGCTATAAATTTTCAGACTTGTGCTGCTCAAGGGGTCGTGTTTGTGAATATAAAGTCCTTTTTTTTATCCCCCCCCCCCCTTCCACATTAGTTTCAAATTCATTTTCTTGCAGCTGTTAACAGATGTTGAAAGAAAAAAGGGATTGTCATTATTAAAATGTCTACGGAGGGACGTTACATGAAATACTGAAGAGAGAAAGCATCCAAAACCAGAAGAGACACTGCTCCAGAGGGAGGAGGGGAAAAATTACTTGCAGATGAATTTGTAGGAAATGGCACAGAAAATCCTCAAATCTCATTAAATTGTTAAGTACGCTTTAAGAGATGTCAAATTAAACAATTAGCCCCTAATTAACATGAAAAATTAGCCAGAAAAATTGAGCGTTTAGCGAACCATCCAATAAACTTAAAAAAAAAGAAGCAAATATTTTGATAGAATTGAAACCAAAAACTGAGTCACAACACAACGTAACCGAAAGGAATATTATGGAAAGACGTGTTTATCTTGGAGAACCTGTCACTTCATATCGCCCTGTAAAAACACCACATCCGTATCCATTTCACACTTTATGAAATGCAAATCAGACCCATCAGCCAAACATATGTATCACACCGTCTTATTGCAATTGGAAGAGAAAAAGTATTACAAAAATGTTAATCATAGCAAACCTACATGCAACGTGGGAACGTTTCAGTCAGTAAGACTAAGAAAGTCCATTCACCCCTTTTTGAAATCAGATTTTATTTTATCTTATTTAAACAACAAAAACTATTGATCATGTTCCAATGAGACATTCAAAGTGTCTGAAAATGAAGAAGTCGGTAGTCAGAAAATACTTGCATTTTTACCACAATAGTTCTCCATTTCTGACTCATCCAGCTTGGCACATTAAAATAACAGCCCACACACTGAAACAATTATGGGAATAATATGGGGTGTTTTAACAGCTGTAGATGGATTGTGTATGTGTGTGTGTGTGTGTGGGGGGGTCTGGGTGAGAGGCTGGATCCTGGAATGACAAGAGATCTCAGTACTTACCAGCATCCCACTCACCAATGAATTCAATATAAGATGAAAAAATGAAAGGCCAGTTGAATATAAAATGTCAAAAGCTGTGATGTTTGAGATGTTTGATCCAACAGTACTCACGTAGGTTGTATTTTCTGCCGTTTTAATTTGTATATGCAACTTTTTTTAATAGTTGTTTTGGAAACCTGTGTGGGGTCAATGGTCATGTGCTTGTTAGTAAGAGTAATCAATATTCTATTAAAAAGAAACGGCTCATAAAATGACAGTATTAGCTTGTGGTTTAATCCTCAGCCTTTCCACATGTCGAAGTGTCCTTGGGCAAGACACCAAACAGTAAATACTTCAGGGTCATCATTGTGGGATTGTAGAGAAAAAGCAGTGAATACAAAAAGTATAAGAATGTTCTATGAGAAACACATTCTAAAGAGCTTTACTGAACTATAATGTGTACTATTTTCTATTTATGTTTTGCTAACTGCTCAGCAAAGGGACTTGCATCTGTTCGTGATTTGGTTTTCTATCTTTTCTTTGCTCAGTTATTTGTTCTGTCACATTTTTTAAGGTGAATTCCAATAGTTCATTCAGCCCCTGTGAATTGTGGATGGCACTGGGTATTCATCTTGGTTAGGAAGCAAGAAAAAACTCAGTTCAAAGAGAACTGTGGACTCCGTAGGAGGAAATTGAACGATAATTATCCAGTGAGTGCACAAGTCTACAAGCAAACCTAACAGACATTGTTTGAGTTTAGTTGATATTGTCCAACAAGTGCATCAGTATTGACATCGACATTAATGCTAGCATTTTAGCATTAGCAAACTTTAGCATCTCAGGTGACTCATTTACCAGGACTGTGCACAGAAAAAGTTTGATGATAATAACTTTTTGATAATTATAAATGTTTCCTACATCTTCAAGGTAGCCACTAGCTATCCTGCACCCCCCTTCCCTCCACACACCTGTTTCCACTCTGCCAATCAGCCATTGTAACATGACATACCACACCACCACTGGTTTGCTTTTGATTCATTTTTGTTGCCTGGATTCTCCCAATTTGCTATTTGTAATCCTTGTAAACCAATTGTCAGCACTTTCTTCCATATTGAATACTGTTTTTAATTTCTTCTTCTTACCTTTGAAGCAACGAGTCCCATTGCCTTGTCCGTTAAGCTCTTGCAAAGTCCGGCATGTGTTTGGATGGGTCACAAACTGCAGTAATCTGAAAGCCGAGGCCTGAAGTCTGTCTCAGGCAAATATATGTGTGCAGGGTGATAGTAGCTGATAAAGAAGCCTTTTTACTCTTTCACCTTTACCCCCTCCAGATTATTTTGAATGGACTTTGAGTATGAACCCCTTTCAAGTGAAAAGTTCATGCCATCAGGTTGCAGATCCTCCTCCTCATCAAACGGCTCAACCTGTAGTAGCCGCGATGCTCCTCTCACCACACGAGGGCCTGGGAAAGCACACAACACACCCCAGTCCATGACCCAAAAACATCTGCTGCTAATATGGGTCACTTTTATCCCCAGGTTTCCTCAAGAAAAAAAAAATCCTGAACATGACGACCAAATGAAAAACAAATGGCATGAATCAACTAGGCTGCATGTTATTTCCCAGCACTTGTAACAACAAGCCAAGGCACCCGTCGAGCTGTGAAATATCCAAACTAAGACACCCGTTGGTTTTCCTCTGCTCCTAAAAAGGTTCTTCCTGGTCCGGGGTCAAGCAAGGAGAGGGTTAGAAGTCCATGGAGTATTTACTGTACAAACAGCAGTCGAGTTATCATGTCTGAGAAGTGGTATTTGTTGTGTCTGTTCTTTGGTGCTCTGTAGAACAATGATTTAAAAGCAGGCCAGAGTAAAATGGCAATGAACATTTTTTCAAGTCGTCCAGCATGCTTGAATATTTTGGGAATCTATTAACTTTTAAGTAATGTGATGTATAAATCTGTCACTGTAAAACGCAACCTCCTGAACCGTTATAATTTCCATTTTAATATGTAAGAGCAGCAGCAGTTCAGCTCAGGCTGCATTGTCTCGATTAAAGCAAAATACAGAGCAAATCTTTTGGAAAATACAACATGCCAAGCCGTTAAGGGTCTTTACTTATCAGACACCGTAGCCTCTCCAAAGAGCGGGAGCTCTGCTGGTATCGGGATTCAGAGGAGAGCAAACATCTGTACTTGACCTAAGCCACGGGCTAATTGTTTCTCAGACCTTTAAGTGTAGTGCATGAGTCAAACAATGAGGAAAGCACTGATAGAGATGTCCATTAGTTTCCCCAAACTTCCTCTCACACTATCTGCATGGCGGGGCTTTAAAATAGAAACACTTGGTTTTGCAGCAAGTCACCACTGATGATAAAGTGAGAGTGGATGTTGTAAACAAAAAACATAAGACCCCTGATGTCTGATGCTGCAGCTTTGGGCTCTCTAAAGTGTCTTATTCTTCTTCTGTGGTGCATGAAGACCTTTCTAGTCCCGTGTTACAATAAATTTTCTGTTCATTTTGTGGCAGGAAGCAGCTTTTCCTCTGTGAATAGACTTGTTGTTCCTAAGTACCGCTACACCCCCCCCCTTTCTTAGACGATATATGTCTACTGACCTCTAAATAGGGAAGTTTTACACAGCTGACCTTTTGACTTTTACGTCTGTGTATTTATGTCAGAGAAAATAGTGAAATTATGACACTTAAAGCTGTCGCCTGCATGTGTCTGAGACAGCTTTGTGAAGACTGGGAGGACCATTGAGACCACAGGTCAATTCGTGGCACCCGTCTCTCTTGTTTAATAGCCGATCACTGAAGCACATTCAAGTTGACATGCCGCGAGAATCTCAGAAATGCAATATTCAGAAGGATTGTAAAGCCTAAATGGTCCGTAGATATTTTATGGCACATTTTTTATTTCAGTTCACTGACATTGCAAACGAATGAAGAGTGAGACGACAGTTTAAAACACATGGGGACAAGAATTGATGAACTACAGAAGCATTGCTAATTGGCTCATACATACAGATGTGAGCATTTCTATAATTGCTAATAGGTTGCCCCCCCCCCAGACGACTAGTGTTATAAATCGTGTATGCATGTAATATCACAGAAACATCCAATCTTAAACATAAATGCCATAGCCTCTGGTGCTAAAGGCACTGGTGTGTTTAACTTTGCTTTTGCATAGTTCCTTTGTGTAGAATAGGTCTTTGGATAAAAAATAATCTCTTTGTAATTACCAAAATACTCCCCAGATGTCACATTATAAAAACAGATGGTCTAAGAGAACAATCAGTCAATTCATGAATGACAGACTGTTGAGGCTTATTAAGCGAACACAAACAAAATCAGTATTGTAGGGGAAAAAAACAACTCATAACCTTTACAGTCAAAATTAGTAATTGTTATGGAAAATAGCATTTATAAGAGCCTTGACTATTTCAGGTATCATCTCTGCAGCTTGTATCAACATGCATCAGGCTATGGCATCTGTTAGTGCCAAGCCATCTATATGAGTAACTTTGCACAATCACCAGTTGGAGTTTAGCCTTCTATGGAAGCAGTACCCTTTTTGATCATCTTCCTTATGTGTGGTCACAGTGGTTTCACTCTACTCTCTTTGGCTCAATCAAGAGCCCCTGATTTCCATGAGGTCCTACTCCAGAAAACAAAAACCTGCCCACTACAGTCAATGAGCAATCAGATTTCCTCTTATCTATTTGGCTTGGCTGGATGTGGATGTTAATCAGTGCCGTATCTCAGTAATGGTGTTCCTGTTAATTGCCTCCCTTGGTCGTGGTTGTATTCGCTTTCACTTATGATCTTTATCTGCAAATGAGGTCAGAAAGGCATATGGATCTTGTTTCCAGCCTGGCTTTACGCAGTTCTAATAACAGAAGCATGGGACGATAGCAAGCCGTGTGGCCGAGGATTTAATGCCACCCTAAGATTAAGGCAATTGTCGTTTCTCCCATGTGTAGTCTTTGCATTACCAAGCCTTGAACTTGTTTATAAGATTGTTATTTAACCATAGACTTAGTTCTTCAATAGTTTCTGAATGACAGTGAGGTTCAGGACTGTGTTTTTCCCACTCGGCACGCTTTTCCAGGACTCAGTTCCCTATGAGAACACAGTGATTTGCATATTCATTGAGCCTCAGCATCTGATGCTCACATCGTTAGACCTGTTAACGGTGTGATATCTGAATGGCTTCAGGGCAAGTCAGCCACCCGTCTGAGTGGCATGCAAATACAAAAGTAATGCAGTCCATGATTTGGTTAATCATGCTCTATGCTGTGACTGGTCTGGAAAGATGGTACTACTCCAGATGCAGCTGATAGCTCAAACCTGCTACTGACATGGCATGACAGAAATTGAAAAATTAATTTGACAAATGAACTATGATGCAAATATAAGTCTTTGGTGATGGAGATGCGTGTGGATCGAAGGTCAGCTGGGGCAAACTAGGTCATCTTTTGTTGCTTTCTCCCCCATCTCCAACCCTTAAAACCTTCTTTCACCGTGAGGGGGTTAACTGTTATTTCTTTCAAGCTTCTCCTCATGCATTAGTAAACCTGTACCCTCCTCTCACCAGCCAACCCTTAGGCCTACTCAAGGGAGCAGAAGGTCTAAGAGCATTCCTCCATGAAGACTTTCCTCTCTCTAACTTTGCTTTGATTTTACGCTCTTTATCCCCCCTACAGCTACGCCGGTCCTGGACAAGAGGCTCCATACCTGATGAAACAATAGTGTGGGCTGTGCTGCCTCACGGTACTAAACTAAGCTTTGGGGGTGCAGGAGGGGATTGCATTGTCTTCCTCCTTCACACTGCCACAGGAGAAAAAGGAGAGAGAGCACCCATTCTCCTCCGTTCTCTGCAGACCAAATCAAATTAGCTGTAGCACGGTTGTGAAAGAAGAGATCCTCCAACGTGGAGTCGGGTCTCCTCATAACCCTTTGTTATTCACGAGAGTGCCAAGCTGTTGTGCTGCTGCTGTCAAAGCAGAGGACCTCCTTTCCCTGATCTTCAACCTCGTCACTTCTAATGATGCCCTGGAGGCACCGGGGTCTGGAGGGCAGGTGGCAGGGTGCAAGGTCTCTCTGCTTGAGACACACTCTGCTCTCTCTGATGGCTTCGTCAAAAAGTTCCAAAGAAGCTCAAATCAGCCAAGTTGTTTTGTTTCCTCACATCCTTTAGTTAATTGAGTGACATTAAGTAGGTGTTAAAAATTCTAAATCAAACACAAAATAGCCAAATATACATTGAATTTAAAATATAAAATTTAGGATTTGTTATCAATAATGCAAAAAAAACCTAATTAAATACCTTTTTAATCCTTGAAAAAATAAAAACAATTGAAAAGAAAACTAAAGCATGTAGCAGAACTACAATATTATAAACATGAGTCAACTTCCAGCTACTGATCAGATGATACAATACTGACCCCTAGTGTCCTTTTATTGAAACATCTTTAAAAACAGAATGCTCCTTGGATAAACAAAGACGTTCAAAACAGATTGATAGAGTAAATAAAATAATCCACCACAGGTAATAGCTCATCTAATCCAGATCTGGCCTTCCTCTGAGTATCATCATGTTCTTGTTGTACAATTCTTGCACAGAGCCCTGCATGAATTCCCTTTCAGCTTGAACCGAGTCTCCCAGCTGTGTCACTGGGAGCAGCTTGGATCTTTCCTGCTCTTGGAGGGGTGCAAAGCTGGCAAGCTGATGCTAGTTTTTATGCAATATTCTGGATTAGGTACATGCAGCTTTACTGTGGCGCTTTTACTTAGTCGACTTATTGTCTTGTTTGGCCCGTGTGTGTTATCGCTATTACGCGTTGGATGGTATCTCCGTGTTGTGTCAGGGGCAGAGGAAACCTTCCTGCCTTGTGATGCGTTCGTCATAATTTGACCTGCAGCTTGCTTCAGAACTGGGATGCAAGTCTTGGGCCTCCTGGGATGACCAAACAGTGTGGGCTGTAGTGGGTACGACTGAGTCTGCAGGTTCCGTTTATCTGCATCAGACCGCGGTAGAACCAGAGGTGTGGGAGGACCCCACGAATCTCGCAACCTTGCATTGTTTTCCATGTTGATGCTGACTTCGTCCATGCATTTCAACCTCTGGATGGTACCAACGCTGAGGAGGATGGAATCACGCGTCAGGGGACGATGAGGACCTCTTTTTTTTATCCGTTCACACGTGGCCTTCTCACTATGCATCAATAACTGTTCACTGCACACTCTTTCTACAAAGGAAAACAAAGATCTAAGAACAAAGATATTATACTTCTGCTTTTTTGTAAATACTAGAGCATGATTACCTTTTGTCTGGGATTTAGTGGTTATAGAGATTTTCTCTAGCTTCTTGTTGCATTTCTGCATCTTTCGGGTGGGAGATGTCAAAGTTAGAGGAAACCTTGAGAGGAAATTTACTGATCTCTCAGAAGCCAAACCATCCTGAGCCACTGCATCACCACAACCTCCCTGTGTTGAATCTGTGTAATCCCAGAACACCTTGGCAAACTGGTAGAGCTGCACGTTGGATGTTGTGTTTACTAATATACTGAAAGGAGAACAATTAAAACTGCAATGACTATAATGATGCAATTTAAACACGGCAGTAAGAAAATAAGAAGTCGGACTCACCTGTGGTCATTGAAGTGCAGAGACAGTATTGTACCTGATACAAACTCTACCATGATGTCTCTTAAACAATCTCCAGTAAGGAAATTAAATATCCGAATTTTTCCATCCACACAGCCAGTAATAACACGGAGGTAGATAAGGGCCAGAGATCTTACTTCCCTGAAGAAAAAACAGATACTCTACTTCTAGCCGAATAAATCTAAAATCTTCAATTAATTTTCTGGGCAGCTCCATGTCTGCCCCAAACATTTCTCACTTACTTTGGGTGGTTAAATGTCATCAGACACTCTTTAGTATCACAGTTGACGCTCCATGCCATGACTTTGCCTCTTGAATCCCCAGATAGAAGGTGCCATTCATTGAAAAATAAACACTTTACTGAGTTCTTGTGGGCATCAATCACCTTGGGAAAAGTAGGCCATTGTGTCAATAAGAACAAATAGAAAGGTTTTTATCCACCACTGGGAGCAATATGAATTTAGTCAAAATGCATATTTTAGTCATTGCAAGTACTATAAATGTTCTCACCCTGAGCAGTGATCCATTTTCCACGTTCCATATTTTGACCAGGCCTTGAGCACAGCTGCTGTAGACAGTTGTTTTGTCCATCTTTACACATAGGACAGAACTGCGATGCTTGGATTTAAAATCCTTAAATTGTCTCCATGTCTGTAAACTCCACACTGGCAAAGCAATGGTTCATAGTTTATTTGCAAATGTCAGAAAAAGAAAATATTAACGCTGTTAAAGAGCCCGTTGTATGTGGACTTGCAGGTTCAGAATATTTGTTTTGGGGGTTCATTTGAATAAGTTTAAATGTCACTTTCTGTGTGAAATATGTCACGGTTACTCTCTCTTTAAGGCCCCCTTCCCCCTCTGACTGGTCATAAAGGACAGAATCCAATGCAGCTGTTCATTTTTATGTTAGGTGTGCCAGACTACCAACTTTGCAGGTGTTTTATACAGTAAATGTGTTTTATATGTTGATAGTGAACAGAAGAAAAACATGAACTGTTTGCAGGTGTTTTACTTAAAGTAGTTTAGCCGGTGTGGTATTAGCTCCCATTTATTTGTACTATATGCTTAACTCTGCAGACCTTTTGCATATACTTATACAAATTAATACACATACATAGTGGCACTAAGAATAGTTTTTTTTATTTTGTCCACAGACTGATGTGGACGCAGATGTTAATGTTTTGGATATTTTTTGTTCAATGGGAGAGGGGAAAACAAAGCATAAAACGCCCACTTTAACCATTTAAAGTAAGTAAACAGAGTTTAAAAAAAAAAGTTATTTCCTGACATCTCTTGAAGCACTAAAAAGATCCCATAGTATCAGTTGTAACCACTTTAATTAAAATGGAATTTAATTCTAGATTTAATGACCTACAAGCACTGGATGCAGGTGTTAAGTAGGTTGTTGAACAATAACTTTACAAGGTAAACTCATTACAAGTTTTTCCGTGTTTTATAATGAGAAGATTCACTTTTTACAAACCAATATTACCATCATAACTTTAAAAAAAATCTGCTAATCATTATTAATTTTGAATATAAAAGTAATCGTAAAGGGTTTAAATAATAAAAACACAGTGAATATTAGTATCCATTCATGTATTTGTAATCCTGCGTGTACGAAAACATCTGTACATCCATTAATGGCTGCTTACCTTTAACTGTATAATCTTTTGCTCCTGAGACAAGTCTGTCTCCATGCACATCCAAGCAGTTGATGGTGCTGGTGTGTCCATAAAGCACCATCTCACACCTGTCTGTCTTCGAACTCCAACACCTGAAGTTGTGGCAACACGACAAAAAACATCCAGCCTATTAAACAGCCATTCAGTCACAAGAGAGATTATATTCTCATTACTATACTTAGTCTAAAAAATTCACAAAATTCTTTTCAGCTTTTATGTCTTCCTCACCTGATGGTTGCATCGCAGCCTGCAGTTATGATCAAATCTCTGTCCTCACAGAGCAGCACAGCCCGAATGCTGCCAACGTGTCCTCTCAAAACCGCCGCGGCTTTTGTTTCAGATGCCACATAAAGCAGATGCACCAAACGGTCCTTTGAGCCTGTGGCCATCAGCCGGCCACCTGTGTAGTCTAACACCCGGTAAGGGTCTTCTCTGTCAAACACAAACACAGCTGAACCACATGAGTTTTAGGACATGGTGTATTTTTCATTCCAGTGTTAGTCGGTGATTAGAATTAGGTTTCCTGCTTCAGAACAAGACGTTCACTAACTCGTTCAGCAGCATCTTAGAAAAATATGCACCACAATAAACATTTCGCTCTTCCATTCGCACTGGTTTTGTTTTTATTTGGGCATAAGCAGCTTCAAATTGCTTGCCCTGCAAAAGAGATAAATGGAAAAACAATCACTGAATTGAATATTTCTAATGCACAAGTTGGTGTTTGTAGTTACCATGCCAACCTTTTGGATAGCAGAATTGTTCTCTTCCTCATCATCGTGTACAGGAACTGTGACATCAACAATGTTGGCGTAAGTAGGACTGACCATATCAATACTACTGCAGCCCTAGGGGAGATAAAACAACATACTCACTGATTATCTACTCGGATTTTATTTGTTCAATTCAAAAATAGTGCATGAAAATAAAGACAAGACAAAACTATTCTTAAACTTAACCATCACATCAAAAAGATAGGATTACTTTTGCCTTCTTCATTGCAAACCACAACTAAATCTTTTTATAACAAATTGTAGGTTTTTAAAAATGTCACCTTAAATATGGCCTTAATTTGATTCTGAAAAATTCTTCTGAACTTGATCTCCTTCATGGTTTCCTCTGCAAGGTGCTGCCAGTACTCACAAACCATCTTGCAACATCTCAAAGTACGTTCCTCTAACATCCCTGTAACATCACAACACTCATTCACAGCATGTCTTTCAACCTGCAGACACAGTGTACTAGGCAGAATTTAGTTGTTTTAAATCCACGCAATAACAGCTTGAGTGGGATGGATTTAAAAATTCCCATGGCACCATTTACATTGCAAGTCAGTGCATAATCACCACAGCAAGAAACACGGAACAGTTCATCTTTTTGTTGTTGCACGAGGACACTTGCTCATTTCATTTACTAAATGTGAATCCTGAACTTCATTGTGTTTACTTGCCTAAAATCCTCTTGGACAGATCAACAGGTAAACAACTGATGAAGTCTCGATATTTGCTGACTCCAGACACAGACTTTGATGATCCGGGAACTACCATGAGAGCAGGATCATCTGAATCCTGATCATGCTGATTGAGGTTGAGTTTTCTCACTAAAAGAAGGATATTATCATTATAACATATAAATGTAAAAGTTCCCAGTTGAATTGGTAAATTGCTATACTGTGCAAAGCAGAAATCACTAGTAAGCTGTTCTTCAAATGTTATCCCGAAACTTCCATCAGAAAATCTGTGTTATGGCGGCCTCTATTGGCCAGTAATGAGAATGCGCTTTAAGTGAACAGGCCTGACAAAAGAAAAGGAAGGGTAACACAATCTAAAATTAAAAAGGTATGCTATTATAAATATCTTTTTTAAAGAAAAAATTTATAAATACTATTATCTTACCACTAAACAGCAACCCTCGCTTCTGTCTTACCAAAAGCACGTTAGTCAAGTTAGAGAGCATGCGTAGAAGTTCAAAGTCACATAAAGAAAAAATACGGCACAGGTAGCTTGATTTCATCCAGTTTGGACTGCTGTTGAACCAGTTGGAGATTTCATTTACATCCACGTCGAGTGGTTTTCCAGTCATTGTTTGGTATGAACTCAGAGAAGGGTATTCCTGGGGGGAAGTTGGGCTTCTTGACCTGGCGTACGTCAACCACATCCACGATGTTTCATTAAGCAGTTTCTGAATGCTTTCGAGCGCTTGGACATCCCTGCATCGTAAAAGTAACGCGACCATGAATCTCCGCTTGAATTCATCCGACACTTTCCACAAACGCCGAGTGGAAGCCGGAGGTTTCGGTGCAAAGACGCAAGAAGGACACACCCCGCACATTTGGAGACATTCCTTATAGTTGAATTTGCATCCCGAGGTGTTTACATCGGGTTCCATGTTGATACTACAAGTTGTTTGCCAGGCTTAATGGTAGCTTCGTTGCTAATCGTCAGACAGACCTGCTCATAATTTGTCACAAGGTTGCTAGGCAACAAGTTCCACGGTCAAGCTGCAATGGTTCGCCTGAAAGTTGAATTCTCAATTTCTGTAAACTGAGCTAACAGCTAGCAAGCGGTCAAGAGGACGCGTGACACATTTAAGAAAAAACAAACAAATAAAAAAAAATATTATTAAAAAAAAGAGCTTTTTTCCCCCTCTACCCTGTCTCTACATATCTATTCACTACATTAGTCCATCCACTTCTGCTACTCTATCGCATACACAAATACGCTTAATGATTCCGTTAGTTTTTGTTTCTCATTGTCTAATCAAAGCATCCTTCCTGTGAATTATAAACGGTGATGTTTGCAGCAAAATGATACCAAGTTAACACAGTCTGTAATGTTGCCTCGTACCTTTGTTTATGTGTGTTTATGCTCATTTTAAATCAAACATCAACTTGCGCTAATGCACATTGCATAATTTGTTTGCAGACCGATTAAGTAATTAAACGGGCAAAAGACATGAAAGCCAGACAGGGAAAAGGAGTGCGCCGCCCGGGAATCGAACCCGGGTCGCAAGAATGGGAATCTTGCATGATACCACTACACCAGCGGCGCCTCAGTCCACTGTATATCGTGAACTCTATACATCCTCTGCCAAAACTCCCAGTCTATCATTTGATGTGTATTAATTATGTTGTTTCAACACTTTTACTTGCCTAATAACGTGGGAAAATGTCATTTTTGTTTTTCTATTATTCTTTTCTTTAAAAAGTGGAACAGAGAATGCGTTCAATCTAAGGATACCACTTTAACTGAACAAAGACAGAACTGCGTACATTTATACTGAAAGTAAGCGCTATCTTTTTACTTCCGGGGAAAAGGCGTCAGCGGTGGTTTGATTGTCATATGTGCTAATGGCTACAATGGTTTTGTTCTGACCAGTACTTAAAGTGTCAAAGGACTAAGGAGTATCACTGTTGTGAGCGGAATAGGTACACATGTTTATGTTATCTAATGTTGAAACGCAGTCAAACTTGTTCCTCAAAAGATTAGCATTATGATACCACTCGTCATATTGCTAATTGTGTTGGCTACGTGTTATAAAGTTTTGAGATAAGCTATAAACTGATTTTCAAGCTATGAGAGAAACTTACAGCTAAGCATTATAAGCATGGAAAATTACATCAATATTAGTCAGCTAAATTTATTGCTCTTAAGCTAGTTTAGCGTAGGGGTGGGCGATACTTGGAATTTTGGTATCGATCCGATACCAAGTAAATACAGGGCCAGTATCGTCGATACCG
>JAOXYM010000023.1:5198308-5227098 GCA_028567055.1 Leptatherina wallacei | reverse complement strand
TACCCAGGAAATGCTTGAAGAACACGACAAAGACCCAGAGATGTACATCCGGCTTCCCCAGATCCCAATCCAATCAAGCTGCTGTAGAACGCACCCAAACAACCCCGATTCATCAATGTCCCATAGTGCAACCCACAAAACCTAAAAGTTCTCCTTCCAGAAAACACAAGCGTGCCAAGAGGTCCTGATGTGCATGTTCAAGCAGGTTACAGCTCTTTGTGATGCAACAGATGGACCTATGCAATATTAGGCAGGTGGTTTTAATGTTATGGCTGATAGATATAACTTCTATTGGATTTTCCCAGAAAATTTGATTGATCATTTTTAGTTTATCAGATCCTAGCTTTTATATATGAGAAGAGTTGTTTGCTTTTTTGAAGACTGTCGTGAGGTGACCATTTCCACTTTCATTATTTTTAAGAAATAATTTAGGAGTCCATTATCTTAGCTCAATAAAGAAAAACTGGAATTAAGGAGACAGCAAGCTTCAACCATATAAAAGATAAAAATACTCCTTCCGGTTCTTTGTTCGACTGTATCTTTGCAAGTGGCCCTTTCTTGCTTTTGCAGCCTTGGTAAGATATCGTCTCTTTCTCATCTCAGTTCTCACATTTACTCTAAAAATAGGAACTGCTAATAAAAACAGATCCATTTCCTGTGCACTACATTGATTCACTGTATGTTTCAGTGCTTCATTGAATCACATCAGCACCTTATAATTAAAGAAATGTCATTTTATTTAAATATAAACTAAAGATGGCGACAAAAGCAAGTAAAGAAGTTCTCATATTATGTCAAGTTATCGTTTGCTACAGGGAATGCCATTTATATAAGCTTCATTAAGAAAGATTAAATACATCCTTTCATCACAGAATGAAACAGAAGGCAAATACAAGAGGAAATGGGGCTGTTACCCACATTGCTTCTGCGTAATTAGCTGTCAACCTGTCTGATATTTCCTAATAACCCAGATACATTCTCGGCTATGTATTGTTTAAGTGCATACGTCAATTATATTTTAAATCTAGTATTTCTGTTTAAATGATGAAGCTTATGACATCATCAGTGAAGTCACTGAACTCAGTTCTACTACTTTAAATCAGTACAAGAACGTATTGATGCTGTTATTCACGGAATTAAGGTTTTGTGGGATGCTGTTACCATCCTTGACATGGTTATGAAGATGTATGCAGCTGAGACACGTAACTAAATTTATGGTTTGATAATAGGTGACCACCACCGTTAATGCAGACATGATGCAATTCAATTTTATTGACTGTTTGGACAGAAAAAGCCGCAGGATTTTCTCAAGGACTCCGAGCCATATCATTTTACAGCGGTAATCAAACACACAGGAGGAAAATCAATCACAGCCACTGGAGTTGCTCTCGTGAAGACAGAGGGCTCTGTTTTCAGGGCTCAACTTCCCACATTCACTCTGGTCGAATGCATGACAGTTTACATAACCACCTCCAGCATGCTAATGGAGGCCTTCTGCAGCTGCTGTTCACGGACCCCACACACACAGTAAGCTGAATCTTTAAAAGCCTCACTTTCAGTCTTCCAAGTGATTATGTATGCAGCACCTTGCACACTTCACTAGCTGCACTAATTCAGTGCTGGGCCTTCTCCTCTCGGACATTCTCCGATTTTTTGACCACATTTTCCTAACTTTTCTCCCAACGAGTCCCATTTTCCCAAACCGCAACTTTTTCACACTTTATCTTTTAGCCTTTCTTTGCTTTATTCCTTTAACACGTCAGTAACTAACAGCGTGTTATAAATGACCAACATTAAGCTTCACTGACGCTCTTCAGTCAAACAGTATGGGCTCCCGTCTCCCTAGCAACCCCTACAGTATAGAGCCTGTCAGTTTGACAACTTCACTGAAATGTAACTAGCAAATACTCTCACAAATTTATGCCACATAATTTTACTTTCATGCATCATTAAACTGACAATCTTTTGCTCCTATTTTAAAGCCTTTTGTTGTATCTTGGAACTAAATCACTGTCCTTGTCTGTTCATGCATGAGATGAAGTCTAAATCTTTCAAAA
This sequence comes from Leptatherina wallacei, assembly GCA_028567055.1. Taxonomy (NCBI): domain Eukaryota; kingdom Metazoa; phylum Chordata; class Actinopteri; order Atheriniformes; family Atherinidae; genus Leptatherina; species Leptatherina wallacei. Next base: position 5,225,041 of record JAOXYM010000023.1, on the reverse strand, counting down.
TTTATTACAGTCAAATTACAAATAGTCTGCTAATATAACTATTCCATAGAGCTATGACTATTACTTAAACCATTTTGAAGCATTGACTTTCATTTCTGGCCATTGTCATTTTGTTTTTTTGTGAAACCAAGCTTGAGAAGATCTAAGAACTTGCAGACACTTAACAAACCCCTCTGCTACATTCATTACACTGAATCTACAGTATACAGTCTTTGAAAAATATACTCTCATGCATGTGTGCTAAATGTGTACCTTTAAATATCATAAGTAGCTCAAAAGATTAGCTTAACCAACCTGATGCCAGGGCACAACATATAATAGCTACACTAGCCCACAGCTCCCATTGTCCACAACACTATATTTTCACATTCATATCCCATTTCCCTTTGTCTATACGACAACACTGCATACATTCAAAGTCCACCCACATTTTTGATGTACAATGATGTTACTTTGTTCACCAGCAATATCATACTATATGGGAGCACACCGTTTCTGCACACTGTGGATTTGCTACCTCATAAGTAGGGTTGGAGTGTAATATGAAAATATGCTTGCCTTTAATTACGGGTACATGTGATTATCATGGTTGCCTCTGGTATTTTCCATTTGTTTGAAATGTCATTTGTTCACATCTTCAGAAATTAGCCCTATACATTTGCGAGCTGCAATATGCGAGTAACCACTAGGGGCAGTATATCATTACATCAGATTACAGAAAGTCAGTAAGACAAGACATAGGGTACTTGCATAAGGGATCTGACATACTACCTATGATATTGTTGCTTTTTTTCTGCCATAATCTCATAATAAACCAAATGCTAACCTCTGCTGTTGTCACTATGATTATTTTGATTACACTCTAAAAATCAGCAAACCCCTGTCTGAGTTCTCTCATGCGCCCCCTAGTGGAATCCTCTGGTAACAAGCGTATAAACAAGTACGTGAACAATTACACTCACAACAGAGCTGGTTGCCTATGCGAATGCAAATGAAAGCAAATATATTCTCCGCCCTACAAGGAGATGCCGCTCATAAACCCAATAGCACATTATTTAAAAATCCTTTCACTTTTACAAGTTTACTTGCAATTACTTACTTTTTTATTTAAAAATCACACAGTCAGGGATTTCCCGGAGTCTTGCCACTCTCCAGGAAGCTAGCCCAGCTTTCCATTTCCCACTGTTTCCAGTGCATTGGCTAAATTAAGCTAAGCTAATCATCTCTTGGCCACAGCCCAATATTTACTTTGCAGGCTTGAGAGTGATGACAATCTTCTCTGCTAGCTCTCAGCAAAATACTCTAAATGAGCATAAATGCTGCAATTATGAAGTCTTCTTCCATTAAGAAATGTTATTGCCTTAAACTGACCAATCAAAAAAGCGACTGATCAAAATAAACACTTAATTAAATAACTAATCATAGTAGTATTCATATAATTATCTTAAGTGTTGTTTCAGTTTGAAGTCAGCATTAAACTGAGCCCTACTGTACACGACCACATGGGAGCAGCACAGATATAATCATAGCTTCTGATTTAGATTACCTTTGTATTAAGATGGATTAGCAGAATATGGATTAAAGACACACAAAACACACTGTTTCCATCACAAGCAGCAGAGCATAAAACAACAACAGTGAACTCCAATCCTGCATGCTCTCTGTGACACTCACGTGGCACGGCTTCGCTCTTTAACTTTAAAGATCAACGGGCCACAGCTGGTGGCTGATGGTGCCCTCATTTTACGCCCACATTGCTGCAGAAGACCAAATAACAGGGAACCTCTGCAGCATTTAACATGGCACGTGATGAGGTGTGTTGTGACTTGAGGGCATGGGAAAGATTGGGACAGGGGCTGTGGTGCGGGCCAGGAAAGAATCTTGCCTTCAATGACAGATTAAAAACTTTCACTTCCAGTAGGAGGATTTTCTTTCTTCTTATAGACAATGATCCCACGTGGGGGTAGACAGTCTAATTGGGATCCTGCATGATGTAACCTCTGACGCATGCATGGTTATGAAGCCCTCCAACAGTGAAGCGGATGCCTTTAGAAGACAAACATTGGGATTAAAGGCAATGCAATGCGGGGGGGGGCAGGACTGGAGGAGGACGTTGTTCCAGTTGTGGCAGATAGTAGGTCAGGGGAGCTAACAGATGGCCAGGAAACTCCCTTCCTCCCTCCCTTTGCTACCAGCAGTCTGGGATGTCCTACAAAAGCTCAGTGGGCAGCTAGCTAGTCACTTACCAACTAAGACTGTGTTTGTGAGCATAAAGAGCACACACACTTGGAGCTGTAAAGGGTATTAAAAGCAGGCAGTAAGTGACAACTACTCTTTTACAATGAAGGTGTCGTGTGAGGGAGATGACAAATGATAGAGCTGCTGTTGAAGCCTCTGCTCTGCTGCAATGTGGTTCCACCGTGATGGCCCTCTAGCTGCGATTGGATAGCATGCTGGTGTTAACCAACAAGGCTGCAAGACCACCCCCATCCCCCACTGCCCACAGCTGCATGTCAACTGCTGTGTTTCTTCCCCTCTAGACTCCAAAACAATCTAATTTTGGATTTAGCCAATAGGATTTGTGGAGGTGGTGCAGTTTTACAACAGATAGTGTGTTTTCCACTCACTCTGCACCCTGCAGCAACCAACTTTCTATTGTTTACTTTGTTGTTGTTTTTATTCACTGTTACACTTCAACCTTAAATGTCAAAATGAACTAAAGTGGATAATAATCATGCAACATGTGATATATGTCGCTACTAATACTTTGCATGCCCCACATTTTACTGTCCATATGTTGTGACTAGTCCGTTATTATAGCAGCTGAACGCATGTGAAGCTGTCAAAGTGAAATTAATGTGTCATTTCGGGCCTTAAAAGGTTTAATAGCACCACCATCCCTTGGTTTCCACAACCACGAGTTAAACAATTGGCAGGTAATTGCTTTTAAATCCTCCTAAAATTGGTAGGCTAATCCAGATTCCAGATGTGCAACATACAGACAGAAAAAAGTGGAAGTGGACCCAGCTGCCATCACGCCAATAAAATGGATATAGTGGGTTCGTCATAGTAATGTTTGCATGTCACCAAAGCCTGTGTATTCTGGCAATACGGGCAGCCTTTGATCAGTAGTCAGGTTTAGGCTTAGCGCTGACCCTGGGGAAAGTAAAGCAGCATGAAAATAAGGTCAGCCACAGAACAATGAATATCACTACAGTAGATAGACAAATACACATCTATAAAATGTCTTATTTTACATTTATTATATCATATATTACTGCTCTTTCTGTACATTTGTAGCCTCTTTCTGTCTCTCTACATTTGTGTTCATATGCAAACATTTCTGCTAAAAAGTAACAACACAAAAATAAAAACAGAAAAATTGATTTTCAGTAATAGAACTTCCTTTTTTGTTTTCCAGATCTACAAGTCACAGTAAAAGGGACATTTTTTTGCCCCCATAACTATCACATAAAAACTGCAAAGCATGAATATTTGCTTTTATGTATCTGTTTTGTGATTTATAGGAGTATTGCATCAAGAGAAGTGGTAAGAAAAAGTCAAGTCTCCAACCAAAGGATTGTGAATAAACTAACGTGATGTAAAATAGACAGCGAATAATGGAAATTTAGACTTTTGAACAATTAATATCAAAACGAGAACGTCTGTCTGCATCGCTCTCACCCACAGAGGATGAAGGACGCTGGAAATTCAGACAGACGGACAGACTTCTGTGCATCCCTCCAAAAACCTTAAAGCGTGCAGCCCTCAGAGATGTCACGACATGTAGGTCGAATGCGGATTGAAAGTTAGCCGGAGCTAGGAGGGAGCAACACATTTCATCACAAAAAAAGAAGAAAAAGAAGAAGTTAAATAAATAAATGGGGGTGAAAAGCACATACAACTGCCACATTGAACAATATTCACTATTTGACACTTGACAGAAAATTGAGTGTTTTTTTCAACCAAAAGCAGCATCCTTTAATAGGTGGGGGGTTTGTTTGTTTTTTTCAAACGTGGGTACAGCTACAGTAGTATACCAAGCATACTTCTCCTTCCCAGAGAACAGATGTGTCACTACCTCAAGATAAAGGAATGGATTTACTCTGCATCCTTCGTGGTTTATGATAATAATGACTGTGACGTAACCAGGCAAGGTCATCACTTTTTACTGGACAGCAAATTATTTATTTTTTTCTGATTTTGTTTCTGCGTGCGCGCCCTGCATTCGGCTCTGCTAGCTTTTCGGCTATGCTTCCATATATTCTGTCGTTTAGAGTTGCCGACTCCAAGCTGAGCTGAATGTCGTCCCCGGCAAATAAACTCAAAAGAGCCTGGACCTCGTCATCCGACCATTTCTCAAAGCTCCATTTTTCAAACGATCAGTACGCAGAGTTACCTTTGTAAAAGGTAAAATGAACATGTTCGCAGCCACACACCTTAAACATGCGGTGAAAGGTTGGGCAGGAGATGTTTTCCTGGAGCATTTTTTTTTACTATGTTGTTTAAAATCCCCTTCACAACCCAATTGCACTCAATTAATTAAATGCTCTAACACAAAAATAAAATATTTATATCACTTGTGGAATGGACAGGACTGAAAAGACACCATCCAATCATATTAACCGACCCGTTTTAAAGGATTGGATGGTGATATGTCTATCAAACTCAATAGCCATTTGTCCCTCCCCCCTTGCGTGGTCCTGTGCTCTGGAGGCGTGGCTTCGGGGGAAAGTCTGAAGAAAGGGGTTTGAACTTTTCAATTGTGTATTTTCGAAATGTAGCTCGCTTGAACTGTTTTTTCCAGGATCTCCTACCCTACCTTGAACAGTGTTGGTGTTTATTGCCCCTCAACAATTCCAGGGAACCTGAAAGCCCTCTGTTATGTGCTTTTTTTTTTCCAGGGAAAGTTGGAAGTTGGGGAAAGTTTTTTATCCAGGTGATGTTTGGGGAAATACTCCAAAGTTTTTTTTTAAATCCCTGGTAAATGAAAAAAGTTCCTACAGTGGAAACAGAGCTTGTGTGAAACGTTACAGTCGGTAGACATGTGACTGAAACATTTTTTTTTTTTTTAATATATGTGTTGTGTTTCTGTTGAAGCCTGAAAGCTGATTAAACACTTTCACATTGCACTCAGAGCAACGTGAAAGTATCAGCTACAGCTAGCAGATGTTAGCAGATTTTTTTAGATCAGCCTAAAAAGCTCTTTAACTTCACTTCAACACACAAAGCTGATCTCTGTTCACTTTGACTTCTGTTTTGTTCCCCCCCCCCCAAGTACAGCAAAGTTAAAGGTCCAACGATAGCAAGAGCAGATTCTTAAGTTTTTCTTTTTATTAGGTTTTGTGCTTTCGTCCAGCAATTTTCATGAAAATATTCAAAAGAAAACAAAACTTGTGCCTTTTTTCACCCTTTTCTTAAGTAGCAGTCGTTTTAAAGATTCCTTCCTCAATGGAGAAATTAAAAATGAACTGCTAAGCCGTACATAATTTATTCATGTGTCCCACATACCTGTGTTGCTGTCCAAAAAATGTTTTATAATCACATAAATTCAAGGTAAAATGTCACTTTCATGCCCATCATTATTGTCATGGGACAGATTGCCTGGATTTATTTTAGGAAAATAAGAAAAAGAAAAATCACCCAATCTTTAGAGCAATATTAATGCTCAACTTGACTGCAAAGCCATTAACACCTAAGGAAGGTGAACACGAATCTTCCACTTCCCACAGGGTGCCTCGCATAAGGCTGTTACCAGCATCTGCAATTTCTCTGACAAGATGATGACAGTTTGAACGAGACAGAGCAGCATTCAGACGTCATGAGTGAGACATTGCATAACGTGGCTTGTCGCAGTAACCTAGGCGAGTGGGTAAACCACAAAAATGTTTTTCAATCAAGCTACTGCTAAAAGGACTGGGAAGTGGGGCAGCATGACCTTGCTGATAATCTGTCTGGTCTCCCACCCCTACAGGCCGTGAGCAACGCTCTGCATGAGATGCCGCAGGCCCGCTGAGTCTAAAGTAATAGACAGTTTGAGGATAAGGTGACATATGGTGATGCATCGGCCCTCCCTGGGCAATCTTTCACTGGCTGACCTGTGTCGTGAACACAAAACCGCTAGTAGTTGCATTTAGGGTTTTCTTTTTTCAAAGTTTGCGATGCCATAATTGAAAAAATATTGACAAAATTTAACAGTCAGTTCATGAGAGCAGTTATTTTTCTCTTATTAATACAATGTTAAATAAAAAATCATGGGTAGCTAATACAGAAGGCTGGCAGGGTTGCTGTAAAGATTTGTGTAGGCAGCAGAAACAAAAGAAAGAGAACGTTTGTGTGTATGATTGTGTGTTTGTTGCTGGCGACAGGGGGGGGCATGAAAAGTGTTAAATCAAGATGGGTGATGAGTGAGCAAGGTGATTCTAGGGTATGAAAAATAAATCAGATTATGTCTGGTTTGGAGGGCGTGCAGCACAAATCCAGTGGAGATTATCTTCTTTTTAAGCAAAAAAGCTCTCCCCACACAATGGGATAAATAATTAAAAAACCTAAAACTTGCCAAGAGGTTCTATCCCAAAAAAGCAGCGTATTCTGATATTGAGTTACACAAAATGAACTGAAAACAAACAAGCTAGGCAAATAAATTAGAAATGAGAGACAACTTCCTGTGTTCGACGAAGAGGCGGCCGTCAGAAGCGAGGCGGATCTCGGTCTGACGATAACAATGCTGCTATTTTTACTAACAGTAGCAGCCTGGTGACAAAGAGCGAAAGGGGAGAAAAAGAACGGCAGGAGGAGCAAACACAGAGTCTAGTGTGAACTCTACCCGGAGCAGAAGCGCTATTTTTGCCAGTTTGAAATGACAGAGGCGGACAGAGAAGAGGGTTCAGTGTAGAACGGGGACAAAGAAAAGGCTTGCACCCGTTCAACCGCCATCACCACAAAACCTCACTGTGGTAGAAAACAAGACGACAAACGTGCACTAAAAAAGGGACACTTCCTGTTTGGAGGAGAAACCAAGTGACAGTGAGACTTAAGAGCTGGCTGTTATACAGTGGCATGACATTTGAGCTGCATATTAACGCCCCTCCCGTTTGACCTCACACCCCCCCCTTTTACTCTCATCCGCCCTTGCATCAATCTCCATAACAAAGGAAACACTGATACAGTGTGAAAGGACTCAATAGGGGGTTATTCTCCAGTGGCGACTGCAGTCAGAATAAAATCCATCTTTTTATCAAAGCTGATAAGTTAGGACTCTTTATCGCACCACTCCCAACGCTTCTCAGGATTTCAGGAGGATAAAATTATTTGTTAGAAGTCCATTTTTGTCTTTTCTTGAGCATTACGGTCTTGTGATAGACTTGCAAAGCTCATGGACGATTCTTACAGGATTCTTAAGCATCTTTTGATTTTAAGCATCTCATCGGTACATTAGTTTTCGATGTTTTTAGATCAAGATAGTAGTTCATGCACATAGAAGTTCTTTTTAGGAACAGCAGCTGTTGAATCCATAATGCAGGCATGATGTAAAAATGCACAAATTAGGAGAGGGCATGCTGCTTTTTTGGGGGGTGGGGGCTTTTATTGGTATTATATCTAGCACAGTGCACATGTATAATAATGCTCTCTATAGTTTCTGATCTACTTTCCAAACTGCAAACCAGCTTTTTAAATATTTCATCTACGCTTACATCCCTGTTTACAGCTTATGTTATTCTTTGCTTTTATGTGGTGTAATGCTGCATTGCTTCAAACATTACCGCATATTTTAATTGTTTTAAACTAAGGATGCACCCATACCAGCATCAGTCCAAACACTATGTGCGTGAACTCTTGCTCGGTATTCATAAAAGTGTTCCGATACCAATGTGTAACAACTAGGGCTAATTTCAAAATTAACACTTTATTGCAAAGAGACTAATTAATCATTTTTATCATCGGTTGTCCAGAAACAAAGTTAATACTATGAGCTATTTCCCGGCGAGAGAAGCTGATTTTGGGCATGTAACAGCTGTAAACATAATCACGAAAAAAAAACACTTTATCCTCCTTATTTATGAAGATTCTGACAGTTTTCAAGCCTTACATTTAGAGGACGGCCATAGCATAACTGTACTCGTATCAGCAAGTAATCAACTAAGTACTTTGACTCAGTTTTTTCAAATGTGGTATCGGTGCATCCCGATTTCAAACTATTGGAGAAATTTTAAATTGTGATTTGAAAAAAATGGGCTTCTGCAAATATAAACTGCCCCACAGCACCTCTGGTGGTCAGATACTTCCCAGAATGGTTTTATTTTCCATCAACTCTCACTGATGGAGATTTCGATTGTTACATTTGTTCAAAGTCCTGAAAACATAAATATTGTGAGCGAGAAGAAGCCACATAAACACACCGTAATGTGTCAAAGCTGTTGTACGTGATGATGGTGCATGCAATATTTTCATATTTAGTAAGCAATCTGATCAAAAAGCTGAAAGAGTTGTCAAAGGAGCAAAAATGTAATGAAGCCGTTTAGTCACAGATTTGTCAAAAGGTGCCTTGAATATTCAAATTCTACCACTAAGATCATGTGAAACATCAGGTTTCGTTATTATCCGTTGTTTCGAATATTAAAATATGGAGTCTACCGGACAATGTGCAGCCATGAGAGAAAAAAAACAACAGCAGCTCTTGACTAGAGTAGTCATGATAAGGGACAGGAGCGCTTAGTCACTGAAATAAAATGGCTTTCTCTAAGAGGGAATGCATGTGATGTGCAGTGTCAGGGCCCACTTTGGCTGGCAGCGGCTCTCTGCACGGCTCAGAGCTGGAAGCAGAGCAGAGCAGCAAGACTGAGCAGGAGAAAATCTGATGCTCCTCTCCGGATCATTACACCACCGACAAACACTCTCCCTCCTCCTCTTCTGTCCTATTCTCTCATATCACTTGTCCAAAAGGAGATCACAGTCCTCTTTTTTTTCCCTCTCACTTCCTGTGTCTTTTACACAGACCCAAAAGCACTCCATTCCCCACCCAGCTCCCCATACACTGACCTTTCATCTTCCACTGCAGTGTGTCCATCTCTCTAGAAACATCCTTGCCTCTTTTTTTCCCCTTACTCCTCCCTCAGCAATTATATACTGAAGCATAACCCACTGCATTTAAGATAAGGATCTACATGGTGGCTCTTTTGGGGCTCGTGTCAGCTGCACTGTAGGAATGCAGCAGCATCCATTAGCATCGGGCTGCTGTAGAGGGAGGGTGTTAGTTGTGTGGAAAGCTGTGCACTGAAACAGGGTAAAATCAAAATGTCAGCATCTGTCTGACAGTGGAGAAAGCTGAGTAAGTTCATTAAAAAGGCTGACAAAGGCGCTAGAGATGACTGCAGCACAGCAGATAAGCTTTAAGGTCAAGTTCAACAATCCTCTAAACAAACAAATCCCACACCGGAGTAGACTGTAGACATAATTACACTTCAGAAACCAGCAATAAGCCTAATTAAATAGGCCTCAAGGGGGTGTAATCTGAAAGGCGACATCTTCTATGTCCAATTATTTCTCTCAATGTTTTACCACTGCACATTAACTCACCTTGATAGGCTCCGTGCTGAAGCGAATCTTCCTCGAAGGAGGCGGATCCTCTTCTGTGGGCAGCCCAGAAATCTCCACGCAGCTGGACTCAGGCTCGTAACTGTCGTCCTCCTCGTCTTCCTCCTCATCCTTCTGGCTTCCTTCAAAGTCATCCCCAACCGCACTGTAGGTACTGATATCCACAGAGTCACGGCCCGACTGGTTGTCTTTGAGAGTCCTGTCTTCCTCAGCATCTCCCCCCCCCTCCTGCCTGAGGATGTCACCACCCTGAGAGGAGCTGTGCTTCTCAGTGGAAGTTTCTCCATTCTCCACAGATGTGTGAATGTCACCTTGAAGTGTTGTGCTTCCCGGCTTCTTGGCCCCAGAGTGCTCCTCAGGTCTGATCTCAGCTTTGGCCTCAACACCAGCATTTGAAACAGTCTTTTCTTTCTGATAATTCAGCTCTCCTACATTACTGGAAAGTTCAGTAGTTAAGCCGCACTGGCTAACATTCTGACCCCCGTTGATACTTTCAGATGAGTGGGTTGCCCTTCCTCTGGGGCCCTTTGGAGGTGTCTCTTGACCCTTCAGATTGCTTATCTCGTCCTCTTGGTTGCCTGATGCAAAGGCACAAACCCTCTTAGTGATTATCTTTGAGTTCAACACTCCCACCTTGGTGCTGACCCCTCGAGAAGAAGGGAGTGGTGGTGTAGAGGAGAGGCGGTGGAGATTGTTCCGGAGCTCGGCTGCCCTTTCAAACACAGCACTGAGCTGGCTGACTGTAGGGGAAACAGCTTCACTGGTGTCCAGGCTGTCTAGAGACTCTGTACTGCCATTAAAGCGGGCCACCACATCCAGCCTGCCATCCTGGAAGCTTGATGTCTTGTCTGTCTTCAGCAGGACCCTGGTGGTGGCCAGCTTCTCCTGCTGCTGCCTTTCCTGCTGCTGCTGCTCGAAGATACGGCGGGTCTCCTGCAGTTTGGAATAGCTGGGCGATGAGGCCCGCTGGTGCCCATTCTCCGGTTTAGTGTCGAACTTGCTGACGCGCTGGGACACAGTGGACCCGAGCTTCAGCAGCGCGCTGTGGTCCACGTTCTCGTTCAGGCTTCCGGCTCTGGGAAGGGAGAGGCGCACGGACTTGTCCGCGTTCCTCTCGCCTTCCTCTCCCTCTGCATCGGCCGGGGATGTAGTCTGCATCTGCTGGAACATGTTTTTAATACGGTGCACGTTGGAGCCGTACCTGCGCCCTCGGGGACCCTCCTGCATGTCCCCGTTCGCAGCATTGTCTTTCACTGGCTTCAGGGCCTGCATCCCCGCCTCGTAAGCGTTTCTGTGCGGGGATGGGCTCCTGAGCGTGGAGCCAGAGCCGGTGCTCTTGGATGTGGATTCGGTCTTCATCATGGTCAGTCAAGCGTCGCAACGGATGCTCAGCGACGGCATGTCTCCTTTTCCCAAGTCCCACTGGCAAATGCTTATTATCCACCAGCAGCAGCCGATCCCAGCGAGGTGGCGCCCAGACTAGACCGGCAGAGGGTGAGAAACAAAAACAACAGATCGCATTAAAGGCCTGCTTGCATCCGCTGCAATTCTCGTCTAGTGCAACAGAGAAAGTGAGCACGATGCATCTGTCATTAGCTCGTCTGCAGCCACACCAATGCAAACCTAACCTTCATGGATAATTACATTAGTCTCAGAAAATATTTGCAAAGAAAAACAGAACAGTGATGAGCGATGGATTTACCACATCTGACGACAGATTGCTTACGTTTAATCCCTTTTTACTGGCAGCATCATTTTGATCTCTTCATTCTGTGAGCCGCAGATTTCTGGTCCTCTCGTAGCGGCAGATTGCTGCTGCATGGAGCAGGAAGTACCCGGGTCCTAGTGCCCGTCCTTGATTCTTTCATGAAATCTGCGGGCATTCAGGACATCTGATGACAGCTGCCAAAGATTCAAGAGAAATGCAATTAAGTTGAGTGGTTACAAAAGATCAGAAATCATGGCTGTGGGGAGTTATATGTTACAGAAATGTTTTTTAAAAAGACAGGAAATGGGTAAAAAGGAATTTCTATATGTTTCTCAAGTTGAGCTGACAGATTGCTGTGCTTTCTCTCCCTCCACCAGCGCTTGATGTCAAGGGCTGCGCAAGTCTGCTTATCACCAACTGATCTGAATCAGGTGTGTTGCAGCAGGGAAACTCCTAATACCTGCTGGACACCGGCCCTCAAGGACTGGGGTTGTCTTTCCCTGCCCTACACTACAATAAGAGGTCTAACAAAATAAATATGGTGAAGTATTGCTTTCAGTGTGTCACTGTTCATTTAAAAGCTGGATCTAAAGACCAGGGATGTCAAACATATGTCCCAGGGGCCAAAATCAACCGGTCAGAGGCTCCAATCTAGCCCACAGATAAATTAGGTAAATGTGAAAATGCATAGAAGACATTAAACGTATCGTGTGTGAGAATTACTGACATCTAGTGGTCAAGATGGACATAAAAATGACTTCAATGGTGGCCATCAGTGGCTAAATTTCTTCCAGACATGTTTTCAACTGAGCGGATCCGGTGGCCTCAAGTGCAGGAGGTAACTAGGCCTACTACTTCAAAATTGTGTACACGTTTACTCTTTTCTTCCATGTTACTATTCCGAAATGGTACTTTAGTGCCCATCAACGGCAATTGTGAAGCTCAGAGAGTTTTCACTTCATACACACAGTAGTTTGTCCATTCAGAGACACCGTGGTAAAGCTAGTGGCACAAATATGGCAGCTGCCATGTATGGACTGTTCATAAAAAATATAAATAAATTCTAAATGGACAGTTTATCAAACGTGAACATTTTTCATAATGTATCTTTTTGCACTAAAACAAAGTGAAAAATGTAGAGTTCTGTTATTTATAGGTTATTATGCTATTATTTTACTGGTCTGGCCCATTTGAGATCGAATTGCTCGGTATGAGGCCCCCTGGACTAAAATGAGTTTGATATCCCTGCCCATGGCAATCAAACTCAAGCCTGTTACATACTCCCTGAAAAGGGAGAGTTTCTTTCTGGTTCTTGAGGAGACGAGTGGCCCTGGTTTGGGAATTCTTGTGGCTGGTTCTGAAGCTTAATATTAACCTGTGTACAACCCCGCCCTGCAACGGACAAAGTTTGTAGTTATAAAAAATAAACTGGATTAATTGTTCATTGCATATAAAAACACAGACTTTTTTCTTTTTCTTTTTCTTTTTTTAGAGTTTCTGGAGAACAAGAACAAAGTTCACGCGGAGAATAGGTTCAAGGCGCCTGCAAGAAAACACGACCTGCTTTAGGACCCAGCAAAATGTCACTCACGTCAAACCTCCTTAGCCAATGACACGTCCATTATTTGCAGGCCACATTGTTGCTTCCTGCATTCTGCATCTGCGCTGACAGATGCATGAAACATCGTCACTGTCGGTGGACAAAGAATTCTCCTTGTTTTTAGGTTTGGAACCTGCCCACACAGTCTCAGATGTTTTTTTTACAGTTTTAAGGGGACTTTTTAATTAGAAGAAGAGTAAATTCATGCACCTGTTTTAAATAAGATGAAACAACATGAAAACTCCTTCACATGTTGACTTAACTGTCATTTTAGCTGTAGTTTCTAACAGCAATGGGAAGAAACTTAAGCTGAAGGACATCAGAGGATGAAAGTGACCTGAAAAGACTAAGCTGCTGTCAGTTAGGTTATCGGGAAGGCATAAGTGCCATTTAGCCAGTATTTAGGAATTGGTATGTTAATAACTGCAGGTTTAACATAGCAAATCAATGACCTCTAATCAGTGACTGACAAACTGTTGAACTGTTTTTTGTTTTGTTTTTTCCTCAGCTTGCCATTTCTTTTAAACAATTTAAGTGCAAAAATATTTCCTCAATTTATAAAGTTAGAATAAATATTCATTATCACTATACATGTAAAAGAGTCCCATTTTTACATGGTGTAATATCTTTACTTGAGACAAAATGAAACACCTCAAACAAAATGTAAGAAAGCATATATTTTGGTGAGTAAAAAAAAAAAACAGGATGGAAATATGTCCAAGTTCAACACGCTAATAATGAAATTTTATATCTATATCAGTGAAGGAACAACAAAGTGTGTTCAGTGTGAGGCTTCGTCGAGTCCGGTGTAAGACAGAAAGGTACCGGAGATCATTCCTGCCAGCAGCCATCACCCTCCGGAACAAGGCCCTATCTTCTTCATCTTCAGATGAATTTCTTGTATCATTATTGTTATTATTGTTATTATTTTAAAAGAAACCTGCTACAACAATAATTTCCCTCTAAGAGGGATAAATAAAGTACATTTCATTTAATTTCATCTGCTATGAAAAAACTTTTTTATAATGAGGAGGATAAAATGCTTGCGATTCACCTCTTATGCATCAGTATCAGTCTTCCTCCGGGTATAAATGGTGAATTAACTTGGCAGGACCACGAAGTCCTTTTTGATCTACTGTTCATTCACATTTTTTTATTTAATCCTCAGCAATTCCTGAAGTCTTTTGTTTTTCTATGAATTCATTTACTTTATGTTTTTTCTTTTTTCTTTTTTTTTTAGATTTTTCTGCATCAGAAGTGTAGTGAGAGTGTAAAAACAGCTCTTGAGGTAAATTATTGCTGCTTTACAACATTTATTTGACTCTATAAAAGTCCAAATAGGGCTTTGATAAGCTTACTTTAGTATTTTTTATTGTTTATGTCTCTCTGTAGCTTTTTATTAAATATCATGTATTGGTTTGAAATTACTTTTAACCTCTTTTATTCACAGACAAAGTTTATTCCTGGACAGACCAACTGTTTCATCCTCATTTATCAATTACAAACATTCCCTTCTCTCAGCTGGGACTCCAGATAGACATATGTCTATCTGGACATATGCTAGTTTTCCTTGCAGACTTCTGCAAGTTAATAGAAAAAAAACTATCTGACTGAATATTGAGAAACTTGGTGAAGAGATGGAGCTCAGGCAAAGGAAGAACCCATTAAATGTTGACCCAGATCACTATCATTAAAAATGCAAAATAGGGTGCTGACCATGGCACGGGATGCACTCAAAGTGCGGCTCTACCCTGAATAAAGTGTTTATGTAAGAAGAAGCACTAGACATGCCCAGGTTTTTTTTTTTTTTCAAACCCATGAGCACGAATGTCCACCACAAAAGGCACTAGACACTCTTTTTTTTTTTTGCATCACATAAGGCCAGCAGTGTTCTTTGATTTAAGATACCTTAGCACCAACTCGGGTTGTCAAAGTATAATGCATAGTAATGGAAATGCATAAGTAGAGTGCTCATATTTGTTACTTTTAAAACTTGAGTATGTGGTTGTTGAAGGCTCGGAAAAAAATGTATTACCCAATTATTTGATTCCATATCAAAAGAGGGAATAATACAGCTATCATTTTACAGACAGACAGACTGGCTGACCCCCTTCCGGATGTTTTTAAGGGGAATGAGTGAAGCAAAAATAGCTCTGACATGTGTATTGCTGTGACCAAGCCCCTCTCCACTTGCCTCTGTCAATCAAAGGTCACAACAAGATGGCAGGCTGCGGGAGCTGGATCTTCTTTTTCACAGGCAAGTTTACCCCTGAAATTATTCATGCAACATTAAAACAGTCTGGTTTGGTCTCGTTGGTGTTGTTCAGAGCTCAAAAATTTCTGCAATCTCAGCTCTGAAAGTCTGATTTAAACTGACAAGACTGCAAAATCCAATGTTGTGTGTCGTCATACTTTCACGTCAGCTTTTAAAGCTTTTTTCTCTTTTTTTTTTTAGAAAAAAAAAACATTTTCACCCTTCAGTTAAATTCTGAGGCATGTTTTCTTTTTAACACTTCCACACAGTTTGTGCTGCCAGCTTGTTTGGGGCCAATGCAGAGATCAAACTTACCATTCCTGTGGGGAGGTTATTTACATATGAGCTGCTGAGAGAGACTTTCCAGAATGACTTTGAACCTTTGTCAAAACTTTATGGTAAGCCTGATTTATACATTTTCTTAGAAAGAAAAAAAAGAGAGAGAGATAAAGATGAAAAATAATAAATAAATATCTTATCAAATTTTTTCTATGTTATGAAGCTGGACGCTTGTACGATGACCCCATGATTTTTAAGTGCAACATGCAGAATTTCCCAGACCTTCCAGAGTGGCTGCGCTTCACCCAACGCCACCCCTTTGATAACGGCTTTCTGTACGGCACACCGATGTCTCCTGGAAAAAGTGTAATTGAGGTGTGAGGTTCTTGCTTGAGTCCTCAGTATGCTGCACGCTGCTCGTCTGGGTTTATTTTGTGGGCCAAAGATAGATGGCATTCCAGTGCAGCGAAGACAAGTCTGAGAAATATGCCAGTATCAGAAAGATGTCAGAATTTGATGTCAGACATCTTGATCTGTTTTGAGGCCTTGTTGAAAATTCAGCAAGTGAAAATGTAGAGCCTAGAAAATGTGAGACACAGATCTCTTAAGTATCACTTTAGCATATTTTATGGATAGAAAACGTGTTGCATTTGGGTTTAGCAAAAGATTGAAGCTGAATATTTAGTTAAAGCAATCTTCATGGCAAAAGATTTCATTCTTTGTAGAAATATATTAAATATATCTTGTTAAAATTACAAAAAGAGCCCCCATCCCCCCCTGAAGAAACATGCCTTACATTGTTTATTTAAGAAATGTATCTGATGCCCAGAATACAAGAAAAATTCAGTAGAACCTATAAAAACATACAATCTTGTAGCAGAGAATGTAAGAAAAAAAACTATCATAAAGTACTGGAAGTTTGCATTTAAATTATTTTCATTGCAACTTACCTTTGGGCTGTTTTTATTCATAGTAGATGCTGAAGCGTACAAGTTATTTTTAAGCAGAGACCAAATACATCTCAAATGCTCTAAACATCACAAACCATAGTATGCCAGGGTGTATAAAAATACAATTTCTTCTTTTTCTGACAGATCTATGCAATCAACAAGCGCAGCTATGACACAGCCAGACACATTCTTGTAATCAAAGTGACGCCAGGTATGCGTGCTTTGACAAGTGCACTGTAGAGTTGTGGTAATAATGAATGAGTCTGACAGATAAGAAAGGGGAAGTAAAGAAATGTTTTTGTCACTGATGCCACTCGCAGAGAAGATGCTGCCCTATCAAGCAGAGTTCTTCATCAAGCTGAGGGAGATTGAAAAGGTGCTGCCCTCTGCTGTTCAGGATGAGATAAAGCAGGACTTGCAAAAGTTGTGGAACACAGAAGCCTTGGAAGTGGTCAACATTACCAACGCCCTGGACCGCGGCGGCAGAGTTCCCCTACCTATTGCAGGGCACTTTGAAGGGTAAACAGAGTCAGTTATTTATGTTAAGATTTGCTCTGAAATAAATTTGTGTTTATTCAAATCTGATTTGTGTCAGCGTGTATGTGAAGGTGGGATCTGAGAGGTATTTCTCAGACTGTCTCCAGAGGGTGCTGACTCCAGATCACCAAAGGCAGTGCACAACAGGGGCCAAAGTTAAGGTGCCTGGAGGATGCAACTTCTGCAGAATTCCCAGCAACTGCATCACCTGGTGCAAGACGGAGCTGGTGAGGCCTGAAAAGACATATCTAAGATAGAAGATTCTAATAATTGTATTAAATATTATTAAATATTCTTGTCGGAGAAAAGGAGCTCTTTGACATTTCTGCTGCTTCTCCCTGCAGTTTGACCTGACCAAGCAGGAGCCCGAGCCACCTGCTCCCACAGTGGGCTCAGGGATTTTGGAGTCTGGAGGTGACTTCAACCCTCCAGAGTCTCCCCCGAGCAGAGACTATTTCCCAGAGTACCTCGTGACAGTGATTGTGCCCCTGATCATCGCCATCATCCTGAGTCTGCTGCTAGCCTATGTCATGTTCGGCAGGCGAGAGGGAGTGTATGTATTTTGAATCTACAGATTTAAAGAAATAGTCACAATGAAACAGTGATAATGCAGATAGTTCTCCAAATTACTGCTTTTTTTCCTCACTTTTTTAGACTTTTGATTCTCATGAAGAATATTTACAGTAAATTGACTTAAAACCCTTTTTCTTTCAGTGAGAAAAGGAACGCAAAAACAAACCAGTAAGTGAATTGTCCTGTTCACTATACAAAATAGAGGTGAAATGTTACTAAGTATCACCCCAGTTTCATGATTTATGTATTGCAACAAAAACAGAAAAAACTACTTTATAGTGTCTTTTGAGTGCGTTCCTGACGTCAGATTAAAGATTTATTTATATCTTCTACGTACCATGAAGTTGGTCAGTGAAGACTGAAAATATTTTCTTTGTACTTGTCCTTTCACAAAATAACAAATTATAGTATAGTATTAGAGACTGTTGTCTTGTTTACTCAAGTTTTTAACCCAACCACTGTGTCGTGAGAGATCGTCAGATTGTCCTATGGGAAATTATCCAATTTCCCTTGATAGGTCTAATAAATATTTTTTGAAAACAAACTAATTATATTCTGCAAAAATATGCCAAATAATATTTGATTTCTATTCAGGCCAATCTGAATCTGTTTATGTCTCTTACTTGTGCATACTTACTTATATTTAGAAAAATAAATTTAAAAAAAGATGATACAAACACTCAAAGTGATGCTCTGCATGCTGCAGAATCCAGCTGTACCACCACCACACCATTCATGGGAACACTGATGAGCTGAGGAGCATGGCTGGAATCCGAGGTGGATCTCCACCTCTGTCAACGCTTCCCATGTTCAACTGCCGTACAGGAGAGAGGTCCTCACCGCTGCAGTCTGACAACATCCCTCTCATCATGGCTCAGCAGTAAGCGCCTCATCCAGTGATACTTGACGTTTTAAGATATGTGTAGACAGCACTATTCTAAAATTAATTTTTGATTAAGATAATTTTTCTTGTTAGATAACCTTTTTTCTCCATCTTTTTTTCAGCGATCCCTACATTGACACTTTGCCCAGGTAAACCACAGCATTGTATTGTCTCTTGTCACTGTTATTTAACCCCCCCAATTATACTCATAGTATCTTTTTCTGTACAGGAAGTGATGACGACGTTGGATAAAATCTCTTTGATGAGAAAATCCATTTTGCTACAGTCCAAGGCTATATTTGCAGTGTGAAGTTGTATTTTCTGCTCCTGTTAGTCCTATCAAAATAAACAAATAGAGTGCAGTTGATCTAACTATCTTTATACCGTGTATGATTTGCCCTTGCACTGTGGAATCTAATTTTTCTTCTTTCTGGACTCAAATTGTCTTTGCAACATTAAGCAGAATTGAAAAAGTAAAGCATTTTTGTGAAAGCAATGCCAAGCCACAATCTTTTCCTAAACATAACCAAGTAGTCTTATCTTAAGTGTTATTGTCATATAACATGTCATGTACAGTCCAAGGATTAATACCATAATCAGGCCCCCTTAACCAATGAGGCAGGTTTCTACTTGCTGGAACCATTCCTCATGCTCATTCTGGCGGATCCCTTCTTAATGCACTTGCAATGTACTGCTGTTCAAATTAGTCAGATCAAATAGCTGGGAAGATTGTGAATTTATCTTTTTAAACCCTCAACAGGCATTTTGCAGTAATAATTGGAAGTAAAAAGAGATGAATTAACACCTTCAATGTCAAAGCGTCCCTGTCTTTTATCTCACCACAGGTGGTAGTAGGGCAGAGACTGGAAAGCTTCAATTTTACTGTGAGTGTGATAAACATTAAGATTAGCAGCTTTCAATGGATATATTCAGTGTGGTACAAAAATCCTCAAAGATTGTGTGATTCGTGGACTTCATGTAATCATTCACAGTTTTCTGCCACAGAAACTGTGTTCTATCCATAAATAATTCTTTTTTCTTATCCCATCAGTAGTGCGCTCTAGAAAGCAGCTGTTGTTGCATGTGATATCCACCAGGGGTCGCTGCTGTACCTTAAACTGATTCAGGAGTCTTTATTTTTTCCCCTGTCCTTTGAAAGTTTGGTCCGAGGGAGGATGTACTGTATTACCATGCAAATCTCCTAACCTATTTTTGATTGTGACTTCTTCAAGATCTATACATCGTGTTTTATGTTTGATTTCTTCTGCATATAGAGAATGAATCTAAAAGCCATGCTGGACTCTGGAATAATGGCCTTGTTTTCACTGCTGCTTAACAGAAATGTATTCAGTGCAACTGTTGTGGAACAGTTGATTTCCAAACATATACTTGTAAGTGTTTGTGTCTCTTTTTGCCAAAGGTCTTGCTCTGAAAAATGTGACATGCAGCCTCAATCTAAGTTACATTTCCTGAATCCCTTCAACCTCAGTTTCACAACAGTTGCCGAACAGAACAGTGAAAACTCTGCCACTGAGTAGACCACTTCACATGCTTTATTTCAGCACCCAAAATAATTAAAAACATCTTGATTTATTATACATGTACAAAATAAGTACAGAATCTCTCTTTTAAACCATGAAAGTGGGTCTGTTTCAAATTCTTTTTTAAGAAACCCTTCGAGAAAAAGACATCAACAAACAACATAAACAACAGGGTGGAAGATGTGTGCTGTAATTTTCTTTTGTTTATAATGAAGAGAAGTTTTCCACAGGGGCAAACAGACAGAAGGATCAACAATGAACACAGGGGCAGGGAAATGTTATTGAACCAGAAGTCACTTGCTTGTATCTACAAAGACATGATGGCATGCATTACATCTGCAATGATCACCTTTTCAGAGGGCCTCTGTTATCAAACCAACACTTAAGAAGAAAACAATTGCACTGCATAGACAACAAGACCATGAGTCAATTTAGTAGCACCAAAGTTCTGCAGGTCTTAGTGGCAACAATTACAGTATGACAGTGAGAGTTTCACCATCATATACCAATAACTGGTCCTCATTGAACTGGTAATAGCACCATTGGATGATTCAATTTGCCCCCAAAAGACTTGTTGTGTATAATATACCCTTTTCATTTAAGAAAAATTTGGGGTGACTTCTTTTAATGAGGTAGCCATTTACATATTGCAATGAAGGTGAGCTTGCACTTTTGTTGCGTTGACCAAAATTCAGGTGTTTTCGTTTTTTAACATGATTGGAGATCAAGAAGACACTTCACACTTTTTACAATTTATTTAACACCAGAAAAATGGTACATTTCATTTGTCGTTTTCAATGTCCTTCTGCAGTGGTAGAAAATGGCAAAAGTCACCTGTGTTTCATTGAGTGTGTCGATGTTTTTTTATGTTCTTTTTCTCAATTTCCAAGGGGAAATTTTACACAAGTATATATTATTTTCTTGTTGCCAGTGGAAACAAAGATTCTTTTTAAAGTGTCCTCGTGGTTGGTTTCAGTTGAAGAAGCAGTCCCAAAAATCTTCTCATGATTGGAAAAACACAAACACCGTCTTCAGCAGAGTGGTTTTAAGCATGTGGACCAATGGGAGCCGAATGAGTTTTGATTGCATAGGAAAAAAAGGATTTAGAGATGACTGCTAGAAAAAAAACAACAATGTTATGTCCATGTTTCTTTCATTTTTACAAGAAGCAAACGGGGCCAACTTCAACGCCAAATTCCTGATTACGTGCACCAACATCCATAGGAGCAATGTCAATGATGGGAAGACGGGATGTTTTTGATGTCTTGTAGTCGATGACTGTTTTGCCCCATGTGCCAGTGTGTGACTGTGGAGAGAAACCAAAAGGACAAAAACGTTTTTTTTTTAAATTGCAAAAGCATAAGAACTTTTTTATCTTCTATCTATCTTATATGACTTCTGAAATGTCCATAAATGCAAACTCACCGTGCAACCATCCTCGCTGACACTGTATGTGAAGCGGCTGTTGCCCTCGGCTCTGATCTCGATGTCGTTGGAGCCCTGGAGAAGCAGGGCTTTCTTCAGGTTGCCGGTGGCAGAATCCATGTAGGCAATGCTGTTCTTGCAGTGGTATGTAATGTTCTGAGAGGCCTGGTTGGACATCAGGCGCATGAAGGCAATCTGGATGCTGACATCCTCAGGATCATTCTCACTGCTACCATACTGGAACTGCAAGATGAAGGGAAGTAATGGATGAATGGTGTGCCACACTTTTCACAGCATGAATGAATGCACTATGCAGTTGTTTTCTCACCTGGAATCCACCGGTCATGGACTCGCTGAACCAGACATGCTTCTTCTCTCTGATGTTCTTGCTGAGGTACCAGTTCTTCATTGGGATGCTGGACTCACTTGGGGAGATGCAAGTCTCTCCAGTCTCCATGTTGCAGTGGACCTGGATGGCATCCAGAGCAGAGCCCTGGTTGGGGTCAACCCAGTACATGCCTGAAATGCAGGGACACAAAGTGGTTCAGCTTGAGCTCATCCATATGTTCTGCTTCATCTCTCAGCCCACTGATCTGCACTCACCGCTCTTCCACTCAGGATGGCACATCCTCAGGTCGCGGCACATGCGTGCTGGGCTCTTCTGGGTACCATCGGGGCTGCGGATCTTCTCAACCTTTTGAGTGAGGGTCTTGAGTGTGGTGTCAACCTCCATGTCACGGTCGCGCATCATGTTGGGATCATCGGCACGGTAGCCACCACGCAGGGGATCGGGGGCTTTCTCCTGAATTGGCTGGCTGATGAAGTCAAATCCACCTCCAGGAGCTCCAGGAGGTCCAGCGGGTCCAGGAGGTCCAGGAGGACCCTGTTTTGAAACACCGTAACTTTACAAACTACAGACACACTCAAAAGAATTGGATAGTGAAGAATTTAAAGATGATTAAGAAACTCACAGCAGGTCCCATATCTCCGCTGCGACCACGAGGTCCAGGGGGTCCGAGGGGTCCGGGCATACCGTTCATGCCATCCTTACCAGGGGAACCGCTGTTTCCAGAAGGTCCCTATGAAGCAAAACCAATTTATCACTGGAGAGAAAGCATCGTCTCAGACTGCCCCTCTATGATAGTATACCATTGTGTGAATGGGGAGACACAATGTCTTAATCTCTTCATGAGAAAGGATCAAACCCAACAAGCTTTTAATGTTCTACACACCGTGAATGAGTAAGTCAAGATGGATAAACTGAGCTACATATCCACCATATTTGCCCAAAATCTCAAGGCTGGCCCCTCACAATAATAATAACTTTTTTCTTTCTTTTTTTTTTGGCATTTTATGTGTATGTGTAAACAACTGTGTGATAACTGTGTGCCATGTAGTAAAAACAATTTGCTTACTCGTGGTCCAGCAGGTCCAGATGAACCAGCAGGTCCTCTCTCTCCAGAAGGTCCCTAGAGGCAGACAGAGAGGCAAATGTTAAATCAGGAATGGGAAAACATGGAAAACAGGAGAACAATTTCTGAAATGTCTTTTCCACAAAGTCAAAGACAGTTGAGATTGTTTGATGCAGCTACTTATTGCACAGAACTGGCAATTGTTTGAGAAATGTTAAATTGCTGTTATAAAAACTCTGTTGAACCGCATTTTAACTGAAGTTCAGCCATGATTAAAGGGATAAATGCAGCTGATCATTTTGTCAAAGGACAAAATAACCAAATTTTAAAAAGTTACTTACAGCAGGTCCGGGCAGACCCTGCATGCCAGAAAATCCTCTGTGTCCCTTGTGGCCTCTATCTCCAGCCTCACCAGCCTCTCCTCTGTCTCCCTTACCACCAGCAGGGCCCTGAGTAAACACAAAGGTGGTATCACATATTAAGCCATAGGCAAATTTTGAGGGACTTGAATATAAATCCTTCATTTTTGTCATATAGTAAAGAACGTACAGCAGGACCACGGGCACCAGCGGGGCCAGAAGGACCAGCAGGACCAGCGGGACCCTGGAGGGAAAAGAGAGGGTGAAAATTCAGTTAGCTGAGCAGACTGTATTCATCCATCAAGGGGCTGGATCAGGAAAAGTAGCAGCAAGGACTTACACCCTCTCCACGGTCACCAGTCTTGCCAGAGGGGCCAACAGCACCAGGGGCTCCAGGAGCACCAGGAGGTCCAGGGGGTCCAGACATACCACCCTCACCACGGTCTCCCTATGCGACAAAATCTCCGGTAAGATCCAGTAAGGCAGCTAAAGGCTAATTTTCTAAGTTTAACACCCTGATTATGATTAAATCAAATCAACAAAAATGGATTACTTTGGGGCCAGTGGCTCCGTCGCGACCAGGAGCACCATCATGACCAGGGGATCCCTGTAAGAGAACATTGAGGATGGTCGATCATCACTGTTTGCCAGTAAGGACTGAATATGTCTGAACTGTGGGAGAATCTTCTTCCAACACAGCAAACCAAAGTTTCATACCTCACGACCAGCCTCTCCAGGAGCACCAGACTGTCCAGGGGGTCCAGAAGGTCCAGGGGCTCCGCGCTCACCAAGAGGTCCAGAGGGTCCCTGCTTTCCAGGCTCACCCTGAAGATAAAACAGAAGAGGTTAGTTCTCTGGAGGCAGGTTGATGCTCAGGGAAAAGAGCATCATAGCATATGGAGTGGCCTTAGATACTCACAGATGGTCCAGGCAGGCCAGACATACCACGCTCTCCACGCATTCCAGAGAGACCTACAATACCACGTGGTCCAGAAATACCCTGGGGTCCAGGGATACCAGCGGTGCCCTGCACAGGAGGACACAGTGGTCATTAAACAGGTGTACAATTTTAAAAAAAAAATTAATATTCTGTCTCCCCAAAGAATATCAGGCACTCACAGGAGCTCCATCAGAACCAGGGGATCCCTTCTCTCCAGCGGGTCCTGAGATGCCAGCAGCACCAGCCTCACCAGGGCGACCAGCAGCGCCAGTCTCACCACGAGCTCCTCTGGCTCCATCTTTGCCAACAGGTCCACCAGGTCCAGGGGCTCCAGCAGCTCCCTGAAAACATTGTGTGACGACAATATTGTCCCTTAATGATCACTGCTGTCACATGACCTAAAATAAAAAGGTCATGTCAGATGATTTTGTGTTCATGATTAAACTCACAGGGGGGCCAGGGGGTCCAACTCTGCCAGCGGGTCCGGGGAAACCAGTAGCACCCTACGAAGACACACAAATGTGATGAGAAAAGGAAAAGGAATTTCTTACATAAAGATAATTTTCTAAGTTCTAAGAAATAATATGTTTACATATCTAGAGGTGGTAAAGCAGTTTTTTTTACATAAATTTAAACAAGAGAAATGCAGGTTCAGGATTTTGTTGCTGGTATTCATGGAAGGAATTGACTTCTTCTTAAGAAATAAAAAAAAACATATATATATTTAATAAAAAAAACCTACTTCAGGCGTAAATCTATTGAATAAATCCAACTATGACATATATTTGGATAAACCCTTTTTAAAAACCACTAAAATTGTAGGTAGAAATAAAGCTAAAGTTTAATTATCTAAGTGCTAAAGTTGTGATTTATAAATAAATCTGAATAAAAAAACAAACTACTTTGCACAATTCCATTCTTTTTATGGAAAATCAATATACAAGTAAAACAGAAATATGCAAATGAGTAATATCTAATTAGTAATGCATGGTATTCATACTTGTCCAGCCAATGTAGGTTTAAACTTTTTCTCAACTAATTTGAAAGAGTACATTTTAAATGAAGCCAAATAGCCCAAAATCTCATGAGTTTGCTTAATGAATCGTGCAGTTAAACAGCAGAGGTTCAACACATTTCATCTAATTCTGTTAAGTCTCAGATTAATGATAAATGCTTACAGGGGATCCAGCACCACCACGAGTACCTTTGGGTCCTGGAGGGCCAGAAGGTCCCTATTGAAAAGAACAATTAGGGGAAAAAAGTTGGTCTCATATTATTAAAAGATTTCCATTTGATTAAAAAAATAAATCATTGTCAAAACTATCTGCTATTAGTAATGAAACAAAAACAAACTTCATTCTGTATTCACTGTATATAAATCATACATTATCCTCATAAAACAAGCTATGTTTCTATTCATCATATTTGTAGGCTAACAACCTGAGGACCAGCAGCTCCGACAGGTCCAGCAGGTCCAGAAGCACCAGCATCTCCCTTGGGTCCGGTCTCACCACTCTCTCCCTTGGCACCAGGCTGACCATCCATACCCTTTTAGAGCACAAGAGGAAAACATTACATGTTTTCTCCTTCCAGCTCTGATCTGGAGTCATCCCGTTTGTTCAGGATTTTTAATAAATCACAAGCACCCTGCTGCGGGTTTTACTTACAGGAGGTCCAGCAAATCCGGCAGGTCCAGGAGGTCCAGTCTCTCCACGCTCACCCTGTTCGGGAAACAAAGGTCATTACAACATGTACCGACATCCTGCATGTGGTATCATGAGGGTTCATATTTACTGGTATTGGCATTAACCAGCTGATAGCTCTCTACATTTACATATATAAATCTTTTCTTGCTTTTTAGGATTTAATCAGATTTGAGTTTGTAGAACTTACAGGGGAACCACGAGCACCAGTGGGTCCAGAAACTCCAACGGGACCACCTTCACCCTAAAACCAGAGGTGGAGAAGAACAGAAGGTCAGCACAAAAGTAGGTCATCCCAATAATCTTCATTTCTAATTAACTGGAGTTTCACAGAAAAACTACAAGATCAAATCTATGGTGTAATATTGAATAACTTTGCTTGTTTCTTATCTTATAATCTAAAAAAAATATGATTCTTTAAAATAAGACAATATCTGCTGTTTTTCATTGTGTGTGTGAATGAAAACGCAGTTCAGTTAATTACAGAAACTCGTGAATGTGGATAGATGATTTTTTTTTTTTCAGTTCTCACCTTCTCACCCTGAGCACCAGGAGGTCCAGGGACACCAATAGCACCAGTCATACCGCGCACGCCATCTTTACCGGCGACACCATCAGCTCCCTTACCACCAGCGTCACCCTAAACAGAGAGAAATGTTAGAAAATCGTGACATCCTCAAATAGTTGTAAAACCCCCAAAACAGCTACTACTTCAAACTGGAAGAACTGAGAATAACATTTGTTTTATATGTTGTGTCCTGTTTTTTTTTATAGTTATCAGGGAGAAATAAACACTCCAACCCTGTCAAGAATTTATGAAAATAAATAATATAACTTGAACTACTAAACCAGTGTAACACTTAAATTTCAGAATTTTTCTGGGATGCTGACTTGCTTTATTTTTTTTCTCACCAATACTGCATCATAGTTGTCTCCCTTCCTGTCTCCCAAAATCCCATTTAAATCCAACTTGAT
>JAOXYM010000023.1:5177147-5195075 GCA_028567055.1 Leptatherina wallacei | reverse complement strand
GAAAAGTTCACACTTACATCTTCCACAGAAAAGATCTTGATCTTGATCTTGATCTTATCTTATCTTATCTTATCTTAGCTTAGCTTAGCTTAGCTTAGCTTAGCTTAGCTTAGCTTAGCTTTGCTTAGCTTTTTCATTGATCAAACTAATAACCACATACTGTATATGATCCTTTAAGGATGTATATTTTTAAATTTTGTAAAGAAAAAGGGTGAAAGACTTCTGTAAACTTACACCGGCTCCCTTGGTTCCTGGGAATCCCATAACACCAGGCTGTCCTCTGGCTCCGGCGGGGCCAGGAGGTCCAGGACGACCATCTTGTCCAGGAGCACCCTAATGATTGTTGCCAGGCAAGACAAGAACAGAGTGGATTATTTCTACCATCCTTTCATAGGATATTCTGTCAAATTAAGTCCAAACATGAGAGACAAAGTACTCACACCAGGTCCAGCTTTGCCATCAGGGCCAGGGGATCCAGGGCTACCAGTCACACCCTGAAAAGAGCAGGTCACAAGTGGAATTTACTGAGATGAAGACTGTTGTCAACATTTAAGATTTTCTGTTGTGAAATGTTGCAGCTGCTAAGATTTTGTGTAGAACTAACCTTGGATCCAGGAGCACCAGGAGCACCAGGGCTTCCACCCTCACCAGTGGCACCTTGAGCTCCCATTGCTCCAGGGGCACCACGCTCACCAGGGGCACCCTGAAATACAAGTGGAAAGAGTAAAAAGCTGTAACAGGGGGTAAAGTTTATCACTTAAATGATTTGTGGTTAGTTAAAGTGATTTAACTTCACTAACATATTTAATCATAACAATTACAACTTTCTCTTGCTCTTCAGTGTCTGTCTTTATAATATGAGCACAATTATCTCCTCATCTGTTTGAATTTATGAGGTGGGGAGTACATTTAAAGTTTTTTTAAATGTACCCCTGCTCTGATTAACTCACCTTGCCACCAGCACCTCCATCAGCACCAGGGAAACCACGAGCACCAGGGGATCCCTAAAAGCAAACACACCAACCACATCAGTAACAGCAATCCGGCTGAATGGCTCTCACCTCAGGGGTGAATCCCCCTGAGAAATGGATGTTCAGTAAATATCAATTAAATCTTCAGGAATATCATTTGCGTAGTTGTGTCTAATAAAGCTGTAATATAAGAGGAAGTAGCATACACGCTCTCCAGGGGGTCCACGGGCTCCAGCACCACCGGGCTCTCCACGAGGTCCTCTCTTTCCTTCCTCACCGGAGGGGCCAGGGAGTCCCTGAAGTCCAGCGGGGCCCTACAAAACAAAGAAAACCAACTTATTTTCTTATAGCATATCAAGTAGTAAATGAAAATCAAGATGCCACTGATGTAGTTTGAAACTTACAGTCTCCCCCTTGACACCGGGCTCTCCCTTAGGACCAGAAGGGCCGGGGTCACCCTGTTGGCAGATACAAACTCATTTCATTTAGGCTGCAAGGTGAGCCTGGATCTCAATAACACAGGTGAAATTGATACTGAAGTATGAAATTCAGTCAATAAGTTGCTGACTTACATTGTTACCCTTGGGACCAGGAGCACCAACAGCTCCCTGAGCTCCAGCAGGACCACGAGAACCAGGGAAACCAGAAGCACCAGCAATACCAGCAGCACCCTAAAGAAAAGAGAGTCAGGATGTAAGAACACTTTATATACAGGATCCAAGAGGAGAACAAAATAAAAAAAACTGTTCAATATGGAGAGCACTTACAGGAGCACCCTTAGAACCTGGGGTACCATCAGATCCAGGAGCACCCTGTTGGAAGGTAAAGAAAATAAATGGATGTGGGTGCTCGGAAATCGTGTGAAGAAAATGCAGCAAGATGAAAAGATGAGGATCTACTCACAGCAGGTCCAGCGGGTCCAGAAGGTCCTGGGTTACCAGACTCACCACGGGCTCCCTGGGGTCCTTCAGATCCACGGCCTCCCTGAGGACCAGTCTCACCCTGTGGAGCCAAGCAAATGTATCTCAGAAAATCTGCACTTCTAATAACATGTGATAAACAGTTGTAAATCAAAAATTATAGAACAAAGATTTAATCTGGGTGTGTTAAAACCAACATGGTTCATTATACAATATGTTCAAATCAATTGCACTAAAGGGGTAGTGGTCTAGAATATTACATTGTATCACTTTATTTACACTAGTGCAAAATAATATATAATTTAACAGTAAACAGAGAAATAGGACCGCCTTTCTCGCCAGACTGAAAAATGTTTGAATTCAGAGTAACATGACATTGAAATAGATACACTAACATCGTGCTTCCCTGGAGTTCAGGTCCCACTTTCCTGCCAGTTTAAGATGCCTTCCTGCTCCAACTCACATCATTCAAATGAACTGAGCACGTAACAGTGTGTCACCAAGTTTTGCCGATGACTCTTTCATTTGAAGCAAGTGCTTTGAGACAGGGAAACAACTAAAACCTGCAGATCAGCAGGTGCTGAAGATCAAGACCGGGAAACACTGCACTGAAAGCACCAGGGAGGAGGGGGAAGAAATAAAAAAAGGGTACAGTTGGACGTCTGCTGATGCCCTCTGGTGGCTTGTGTGTTCACCTGGACTGTACAGAGTTGTGCCCAATTAGCTATTTTAGTTTTACAGCCTGCTCCTTTATGGCTGATTGTGGAGCATTGTGAAGGGTCTCATTTATCTAAAGAAGTTTGATTTAAGAGTTTCCTCAATGCCAATCCTGTGAATTAAAAAATCTCCCAGAACTGAAACTGAAGTTTGTGCCCTTTTTCTTCTTTTTTTTTTATTAAGCTAATAAGTGATTATGAGACATCGAGTGAATTGTGGGGTTAAAAAGTTAAATTCATGTTCCTCTGAGTTTGTCCCTGACTGACATGACATTATAAAGCAGTCAAAGAAGTGCTGTGTTGTTTCTATGTCTGATAAACCTGACAACAAAATAGTCAATTGTGATATGAAATGTCGAGATTAGTGCTTGGCTTACCTTAGCACCAGCACCACCAGGGAATCCAGGAGGACCAGAAGGTCCAGTAGGTCCCTAGATTGCAAGATAGAGGATGTAGTCAGACAAACTTCTTTTGGAAAGATGTCAAATATTTTGACTGGAAAGATGAAACTGAATCTGTATCAGTTTTATGAACTTACAGGAGGACCAGCAGGACCAGTGTTGCCATCGTTACCGCGAGCACCCTGCACAAGCAGATTGGGGACATTACGTTAAACATATGCAAACAAAAACAACTGTTAGTGACTAAATATCATAAATAAACCAAGTTATCTTCCGGTTTATGAGGCTTTTGTCCACTAGTGGTTGCTACAATGAATGAGATTACAGATAGAAATATTGCAGTGCTTACAGAAGGTCCAGGAGGTCCAGGGCGGCCCCTCTCACCAGGAAGACCACGAGCACCCTAAAAAACAAGAGGGAACAATCTTAGCTTGGCATAACCAGACAGTTTGCACAGAATCCCCTGCAAGATATTTAAAACCTGATTAGTGGGAGGCAAAACGTACCATAGCACCAGGGATACCGTTCTCACCAGAGGCACCGGCCTCTCCCTGCAGACAAATACAGACAGAGAAACAGAGGTTAGCTCTGGAATAGCTTTGCTGTATCCAGATTTACTGATGAGAAACAGTGTAACCTGACATCTTACCTTAGGGCCAGCAGGTCCGGCGTCTCCCTTGGCTCCATCTAGACCGCTGAAACCCTGTGGACGAGATCATTGAGCGTCATTAGATCAGCTCGCTGTCAATAATGACGTGAGGGAAGTTCAAATGTATTATTAAAACTCACTCTGTGTCCCTTGATGCCAGGGAGACCAGGAGTTCCTGGGAATCCACGAGCACCCTGCATAACAAAAACGACAATATGTGAATTTCCAGAACCTGGAACTGCAATCAGGACCGACTTTAATAAATCTAGAAAATGGGCTAAGCCTAAGAAAGATGATGCGGTTCATTCTTTTATCATCGCATGTATGCTGAATAGCTAGTTTTCCGATAAATATATAGGTTTATTTCCATCTAATTGTGTGTGAATCGCTTACCTGAGGGCCAGCAGCTCCGCGCTCACCAGGGCGTCCAGCCTTACCGGGCTCACCCTTTTGAAAAAACACAGAGAAAATGAATAATATCAACATTCACTGTCAGCTGTATGTTTTTATTTGGACAGTAAATAAATTAAAACAAAGTCAGGCTGTGAGCTGTGAGACATAAAGAGCTACAAAAGCAGGACAAAATATGAAACTATAGGCATGAATTAAGATAATACAAGTAAGAAAGTCCAGTTTTAGCTTTATTCTCTTTTTTAATGCATGGAAAGATAAAATGCCTCATCAAACAAGGAAAAAAGGGAAATTAAATTCACAATTAATCACTCACATCATCTCCATTCTTTCCAGGGGGGCCACCAGGACCACGGGGACCCATGGGACCCTAAAAACAGCAACAAAAATGGTACAAAAATCAACCTTTGGAATATTCATGGTGCTACTGAGGGTAAAAAAGAGGTACAACAAATATAAGTTACAAATATGACTGTAAATAGAGGAAATAGAATCCTAACAAAAATAATGCAGAGCTCTGTTGTTTACAGCCTTTTAAGCTGAAGAGTTACATCTTGTGAATAAAGCTGACATTTAACCCTCTCAGCTTATTAATGAAGACAAAACAATTACTTTTTTCTTTAGAAGATTATCGTGTAGCTATACTCACAGAAGCTCCAGGCTCACCAGGCTCTCCAGGAGGTCCATTGAAACCCTGAGGACCCTGATGGACAAGAAGAGATACAGATCGATGCATTTCATGTATCTTAAATATCTGATGCATGAAAAAAAAAAGATTTAAGGCAAATTGTAAACTTATTGGCAAGAGGAAATACTTACGGAGGCACCAGGAGGTCCAGAAGAACCACGGGGACCCATAGGACCCTATTGATGAAGATAAAGAAAAAGCCATTAAATTTTCGTAAAAAGTTAAGCACATTTTGCAAAGCAGTGAATTTTAGAGACAAAAGCCATCATACGATTGGACCGGGAACAGGTGGGAGAATGGATTTTGAGTGGTCAACGTAGCTCATTTGAGGAGAGAAGTTCTGTAAGAGGAGAAGATGAGGAATTAGTCACTGAGCTTTAGAGAAACAACATATAAGAGTGCCATCCCAGCACAAAAAAATATCAAGTCTGACACCCAAAAAAGGCCTTCCCCTTCCCCCTCACAGCTGTGTTGTTTTGGAAGAAGCAAAATAAATGTTTCTGTTTCAGAAGAGGAACAAAAAACTTCTCCTAATGAGTCAAATGTGAGTTAACCTTTGACATTATAGTAATAGCTGCTTTCATGAGTTCGTTAAGGTCTCTAAACTAAGCTGGTCAGACGTGAACTCTTGACATTCTCCATTTTCCTGAGACATAAACCTGAGGAGTAAGGAGCTGTCTGCCATGCCGGTGCTGAAACACACGTTGTGAAAATTCCCCCTTTTCTTCCCCCCACTGCTGTAAAGTCACACCTCCTGAACGTCCTCCTCATATCTTGCTAAAGTCAAGAACTGCAATTGAAATTTCTAAGACAAATCTCTCTTTTGAGGAGTTTTAATTCTTATCTGGTGATACTTACTCCGCCAAGGCCAGGGGGGCCAGGGGGGCCAGGTGGGCCGGGGAGGCCAGGCTGTCCGGGGATTCCATCAGGGCCAGGAGGACCAACGGGACCCTGTAGAAAAAGCAAGCCAGATGCTGTCATTTATCAATAATCTTCATCAAAATTTCAATTATGTCAATCACTTTTAATTCATCTTTCAACAGTATTAATGTCTCGCATCATTACCAGTGAATATAAGACATAATCTTTACTGACCTCACAAAGTTAAACAACAAACGGAAAACAGCTCTTTAAAAACAACATGTAACTCTACATGTTTCTTTATTTACATGTTTATGTTTTTTTTTAAAGAAAAAGTTGGCTCTTTCTTTTTAAAATTGATTAAATGAGCTTCTTGGCACAATTCTATATGCTTTTATTTTCATAAAATCTTTTGCTTTGTGATTTTGTGAACTTTCTTTGACCTTTTGACCTATTTTTTAAAATGTCATCAGTGACGTCACAGCAGCATCACCAACATTTAGGTCAATTTCTCGGGGCTCTCTCTCCAAATACACACTGGTGCTGTGTATATTTCTACAGTTTTAATCACTGTCTGGTGAAACCTCCAGCAATTAAAGACTCTCATCTTTAAATATCATGAGAACAAACAGAAAATTACTGATCTGCATCATATGGACTGAAATATTAACAGCTACATGAGCCAGTAATATTTCTCATGAAAGCCACACAACATGGAGTCACAACAATGTGTCTATCACAAAATAATCTTCTTTAAGAATATTTACAAAGATCAAGCTGCTTTAGTAAATAAAACTCCCAAAATATCACCGTACATACAATTTTCATCCAATAAACTGCAGACAGCATTTGCACTGAAGAATAAAGGAAATATCTCTTGATTATGTAAATACTGTTGAATATACCTGATCTCCATCGGGGCCAGAGGGTCCTGCTGGTATCTGAGGATGGATAGAAAAGCTGAGTTAAGCTATACTGTGATGTTTAATCTATAACTGTATAGACAAAAGTTTAATTTAGAATTTAAGCAGGTGTATGAAGTTTAATGAATTTGGACCATTTTTATCATCAATTAAAGTGAAAAGGGCAAAATACCTCAACCACTGGAGGCAGGTCTCCTAAAAAAGAAAATCAACACAAAAAAAAAAGAATGTCAACACCTCTTGGACAGAAACTCACTCTCATTTCAAATATTCTACCTTTAAATGTGTTAGGTTATACCAGCATCAAGCTATAAGTCAAAGCGATCTAAAGCAGGTAGGGAGAACAAAACAGGAAATACAGGATGTGAAATGATCACTGAATCAAAAGCAATAAAGAATATTATCCCCAAATGATTATGTGCAAATGAAAAAACCTGAAGATCTAAGACTTTATGGTAAATATGACCAGGTTAAACTCTGCACTTTGACTGCAGGCAGGCATGCTGAAGGATTGCACATTTATTGCCAGACTCCACCAAAGAGTATGCAAAATCCATCATTAAAAGACAGAGTATTCTTGTGGAAATGAAAAAAAATAATAATCCAAAGTGTTTTTTTCTGACTGAAATCCTCAAGCAAGCAGGCAGGAAGGCAGGCAGGATGAAGGCCTCAAGTCCATTTGCGGCCAGAAAGCCAGAGATGGCATGGGAGGAAAGTAGGTGGCGCCACGGGGGCTAATGGAACCACAAAATCGGTGGGGAGTACCATTGGGGCAGATAGGGCAGCATTCTTCGTCGGGGATGTATGGGTCTTCGCAGTCAGATGTGTCCTCACAGATCACCTCGTCGCACAAGATAGTTCCGCTGTCACACACGCAGATTTGGCATGGCTCTGGTTTCCATACATCCTTGTCATTGTATGACTGTCCACCTGAATTGCAGCTGCCAAATGTGCCTGGAAAAGACAACAGAATGGTGTTGAGTTTGGTGACACTGGTGGTAAATAAGTTAAACCGAGGAAGATAATCAACATGTAAATGTTGTCTTGCAATGACTGAAAATTAGGCTTGAAATTATGAAACTGCTTTAAATGCAAAGTAAGTAAATAAAACTGTTTAACTTTTACTACAGCTGTGTATGTTATTGTACATTACAGTGGAAGAAACTTGTCTGCAGAACGGCATAATTATCCTGAAAAAGGATCAAGAATCAGCATCAGAAGACAAACCACTGCTATGGAGGAGACTAGTTGAGAGCACTGCTCACACAAACTGATATCTCCTTCCTTTTCTTCTACATGTCAAACTGCCACAGGCTATATAATCAACATTTTTAATAATTTACTCTTGTAATTAGCTTAAGCAGCCACGACTGCCACGTGAAAGCACACTGTGTGGACTCAAACTTTCTTATATAGAGTGCAAAGTAAAAGAAAAAGAAAAAGAAGAAGATCAGGGATTGCTTCCAAGTTGATAAAATGTTTAAATTACTTAAGATAACAAAATATATGCATGCTTGATAATAATTCCTCTGCAGTTAGAACCACTTTTCCCCCCAAAAAAAATCTTAAAAACCCTGTGGAGATTTCATATTAATCCACTGCCAAGCCCAAACTTTTATATTCTCCTCAAATTATCGGTCTAAAAATAAGATCATTTCATACAGTTTGTAGTTTTCAATCAGTTTGAAATCTTTGAACTGCCAGAAAATCATTGCTTTCCTTTTTTTTTATGTGTTGAGAGTAGCTTCATTCTTAATTAACCTTCAGAAAGGAAAACTGTTGTTGAGAATTGGTTCCAGAAATCTTTATAAAAGTTCCTCCAGAATATTTGTAGTAACTGGATGTAACTCCAGTTCAATATGTAGGCCTACATGCCTCACCCACTAAACTACATAATGTCTGGTAGAGTGAGGCAGCCAGACTTAAGTCTGTGGTGGTCAAGACCATCCTGGGCCACCTCTTAGTTCCGGCCCTGCTCAGTATCACAAGCATATAGTTAAGCACATAATTACGTAGCAAATTGGGGTGAGATGTGAAAAGGTTGTTGATAAGCAATGCCCTTAACTCGGGTACTAGCTGACAAATGTGTGACCTAAAAATAGAGCTTATACTGAAGTCTAGTGTGGGTGCGTGTCTGCATGAGCTATAAGCTGCTTAGGTCTGTTTTATCTTTAAGTGCTGCCCAGTGTTTCTGCTCAGGCCTAGCTCAGAAGTCTCTCTTCAAAGCCTAGGTATGGGAAATTATAGTGGGTCTGATCACATTGCGGGCTGGTGTGTGGGAGAGAGGGGGGAACGATTTAGAGGATGATTGTGCAGTTCTAATATTTGCCACAAAGTGGCACTGTTGCGTTGCAAAAGGAGGCCTTCCGCACCCTTGCAGGGACGGTGATTAATTGGTGTCTAGACGAGCCTATTTCACTGTCGACGTCAGACTTCAACGATTTTTCCGATGACATTTTTTTTCAGCAAACCTAGTCCTGTTAAAACTATTGATTCAATGTGACTGTCCTTCAAAGCATTTTCCCAAAAGTTTAACCCCCCTATTACAGAAAGATCGTCCGTTTTTTTTTTATCTCATACCCAGCAAACAATTTGCCTGCTCTCTATTGGTGCGTTTTTTGTTCAACTTTTTGTCAACTCTGGGTGCAACTTTTCCTACTGAGCTCAACCTAAACAAATAGGCTATAAAAAAAAGATTGAATTAAAATAGTCGCCAATTACAAATTGTCTTTGTCTGTGTTTCAGCTTTGAACCCAATGTCCTGGCACTGAGCATCAGAGACACTGCAGCTGCTCCTCTCAGGTTTGCACTCCAGCAGGACGCACACTGAGCATGTATCTGCACGTCAGTTGAGAGGAGCAGGCAACATGGAAAAGTCCAGACAAGAAATCCCTATATTTCTTCAAGATCTCCAACCAAAGAAAAAAAAACATCAAAACGCCTCATAGTGCAACAACTTTCGCCATCTCTAGCCAGTGGAGTCAGGTATCCCACAGATGACGATCAGTTCCACCAAACTGCTCAGCATCCTTGCGGCTTTCCTTATCCTGAGAGCGTCACCGTCCCAAAGAGAAAATAATACCAACTCAAATCAATGTTTGAAAGTGATACTTACTATCATCCTCGCCTTGACCTCTCGCCAAAAGCACCGTTGCGCTAAGCAAAAGCGCTAACCGAATATCCACAAAGCTGAACATGTCTAAATATTAGACATGTAGATTCTTTGCGGCACGGGGGGGATCCTCTTTTTCTCCTCAGACACTCATACACGGTAGGGTCCGGTCTGTGTGTAACTCCAATCCAGACCCTAGCAGAAACTCCCTACTGCCTAAACAAATGAGTTAGCTTGGCTTTTATATGCCCAAACTTTTGGGGAGGTCCTGGGCGCAACAGACAACTTGTACATGTTCAAGGCGCAGAGTCCCTCCTTCATCAGAGAGAAGGGCCGCCTTAAAGGATGTCAAACCAGTTCACGCCTCAGCTCGAACGTGGATGACCAGGAAAGTCATCATATACACGCCGGTTCTCCGCCGCTCAGACGTCTTTTGTCATCGACTTACTCTGTGGGTGGATTTTTCGTAATTGTGACTTGTGTTGTTTTGTCTCTTTGGGTGCCAAAGCGAGACAACGCGTCGCTGAGCTGGTCTGGATTTTATCATTAGGACAGATTTGCAGCTGCATTAAATTCCAATGTATGAAGGATACGAGGTGCTGGGATCTGTGCGATACCTGCTGAGCGGGAAGTTATTTTATGTAAATGTCTTTGTTTCATTCATCAATTAAAAGTAGAGAGGTTTAAGAGAAAAGGAACAGTTCAAAGTCATGTCTGAAGACGTTACAGGTGTGGTGTGCGTAATTTACGCGTAATTTACGCACAGAGAAATAAGAGAAATGGAAACCATTTGTGGCTTTTTGAAAGCTGCAAGACTAACCAGTATATGTGTTGTACAAGGAATCTGGTGCATTGATAGGATGTCTTGCCATATTATTGTCTGTTTTCCTTTTCTTTGCCTATACATCCTCAAGGTGTCTACAAGGAACAGGAGATGAAAACCAGCATATTGCATGTGTAACACCACCACCAAAACATACATTGAATCCAGTTCCAATTTTAAGAGAAGTACCTCTAAACATCACATATTCCCAAGTATTCCCATGTTTCCCCTCGTTTGAACATTTCCTCCACAACTTTCACTCTAACGAACAACATATCTTTGTTATGTTGCTCCTTAAAAAGACAAAACAAAACAAAAAACATCAGACCAGAAGTAACCTGAACAAGTTTAAGAACATGTGTAGCTAGCTGTGTTTAAATCCACCTTTTCCAACTGAGACATGGCCATCCCATGATGTTAGGGACAGAGGGATGAAGGAGAGGGAAGAAAATCTGGCAGATCCACAAAGCATTCTGGTTAAACTGTGGACACGTTGCAGCTTCTATAACTACAGTGTACTCCAATCTGACCTCATTTACTCTCTGCTCCTTCCTTCTTCTTTGATTGATGCTGAACCTACAGAATCTGTCCCATCCTCACAAGGTCCCAACAACAATAATAATGAGACATAGTTGTCGCAATTTGCGATCCATGAGTAAAAAGATGCCTGATTACAACATATGTTTTACATCAGCAGAAAAGTTCATGGGAATACTTCAAGAAAAAACTATTTTTTAAAACTATTTTTTCCTTCTTTGGAATGTCTACAAGTGATATTCCAGTCATTTGATGCACAAATTGTTTTGGAATAACACTTGGGGCTGTGTTTAGATTCATTCATAGGTAGATGGGATTTTTTTTATACATTTTATTCAATAAAAACAAAACAAATTTTAAAATCAAACATATCTTCAACTAAATTTCTGAATGAAAAGGAGCAGCAAGAAGTAAAGACCTATGTTATCTGTCCCTTCTCCACCTAGCTGTCAATATAACACAAGATTTTCAACAAAATACTTCCGCTTCCAATCACAAAAGTTTTACAAATCAACACAAATATAATATAAATATTAGATATTCACCCCCATCATCAACGTTCAACTTATTATTTAGTGTTGTGGGACCTGGACAAGTGGCCATTAGCCTATTCTTCATTTCTGCCCCAATTCTTATTCCCACAAACCTTCCAGCTGAGGATTTCTTATAAAAGAAGACATTTAAGAATCCATAGCTATATTTATTTTGTCACATATCCTTTGCTGTTTGACATCAGGGGCTAAGCATCAATACAACATTTGTGCCCTACATTTCAAGCCTAAATCTAAACAACCTATCTAGTAATGGCAGCTAATTATAGCCAGAAAGTGGTAAGGATCAGGCAAGTATATCTCACCTGGACTACCTGGACTTCTTTCCCAAATGTAACAGTAGACCTTTTTAACTTCTCGTGTGCATTTAAGGTGTATTTTTAACGCTACTTTTAAACTATATTTGAAAGATTTTAGTTTTTAAAACCTATTTTTTATCTACCAACACTCGCTGACCTCTCAGGTGACCCAGGTGAAAAAGGGCGTTGACACTAAACGTCACTACAAAGTGTTATTTCAATTAAAGTCCTTGGGAGCAGCAATACTGGCGTTACTTTTCCAGATCCATAAAAAAACCTCATATTCACTTTAAAAAGGAAAACTGCTTTAATTGAATTGAACTGAATAATACTTTATTAATCCTCAGAAAAAATGATATTGTTGCAGTATAAATTATAAATACATTTAGATTCAAATGAGATAAAATTTGATGTGAAATTAAATAGAAATAAATTCTCCTGTGATGATGTCTTACAGTATTATGTATTGGAAATACACATGCTGGTTGTCCTTTAACAAATCAATATTAAAACAAACAAAGAGTTAAATCAATTTATAAATAAACAGACCTGGAACAATTTACCACATCATTTAAAAAAATATATAATTCAAGAAATAAAATAGCATGTACACACTCCATGGTGACTTCTTCAGACTAGCTATGATGAGAACATCAATGTGGAGAATTTTATTTATTCTATAATGTAGCGCTCATTGTTTTTTACCTTTGTTTCATATAGTATCTGTTGATCAAAGTGTCAGTGTATCCTGTGACTGTCATGCTATTTGCCTGGTGCTGAAAGAACTATTTCACCCTGGTTGTATCATGAAAGGTAAACTGAAGCAACTTGCATAATAAATTCAGGAACACCACAGACACTATGTTCTAACTTCACACAAGCTGACTCGTATGATTGAAATCTCAAAAATGTTCAGAGATTCTATTTAGATGTTCTGCTTCTAAGCATTTCATATGATAATAATTATACATGTTTTTGTCTGCACATCCTCATAAAGACAGTTATTGGACACAGGTAATGCTCCAGGTTTCAAAGACCTATTTCATTTTTATGATACGGCTTCAGTTGTGGGGGAAAATGAATAGTTTCCGAGACACTTGTGTGGTTGGTGATTTGGTTTGAACTGAACAGGTATATTTTAGCATCTGTTCCTCATCTAATGAAAGTACTGGGTCTGCCCAAACACGTGCCAGGCAGATAAGACAGCAGTCAGTCTTCCTTTCACTTGTCTTCTCCCCACCACTCCAATAACCAGCAGTAAAGTTTCCCAGCTGTAATCTTTGTGTCATTTGAAGAGCATCCGTTGCTTTCTAAGAGAAGCTGACATCATTTTCCTGTAGGAGGAAGATAATGCACATTTTTTCTTAGACTCCACTTCAGTGGAGTGTTAAACTGTATGAGCTGTAATTTACAGCATGACCAAAGAGAAATTATTTCATATATTGTGAGGATAAACACAAGATATACATGTTTAATTATTCTATTTCAATTGAAATAATTGGAGCTGTTAAAATAAATCACAAGTTCCAGCATGTTATGATTAGATTGAAAATAGTCCTGTCCTTTGTTTGAGAGGAAACCCCTCAAATAAGACCTGAGCTTGTGTACTGTCTCTGTGCATTCAACTTGGGCCAAAATAATACGACTACTGGTTTTACATTCTTTCTTTCTGTATTTGTAGAAAAAAAAACTTTTTGATTCCCGGCAGCTAAAATCCGATTAGGAAACTGGGTTTCAAGCAGTTGCTTTCTGAGCGCCTTTCTGTGAGTGAAACAAAGCTGAAGCTCGCAGGACAGTACTTAAATAGAACTGGTAATTTTCTAGTGTTTGCCTTGGACTCAAGTTGCTGCAATCTATAATACATGGAGTTTAGTGGTGGTTTGGGTGGAAGCACTGAGAATGACTTTATGGCATTTAAGCTGCCTTCAGCTGCTCCACTATTGTAGCTTGAAGCATGTTATCTCTCCGGTGAATAAGATATTTAAAATTTTTTAAGCAAAGAAACTTCAAAGTTCTCCAGCTGTGACAGTCTGAAATGACTGAGCATCATTATAGCCAAGGTAGGCAATCACTGAAAATCCATCCGATGTAAGACAGCCTATCTGTCATAACACAAGGATTTGGGAAAATAACTGAATTGGATCGCCACTCTCCAGACTGAAGGGAGGAAATTCCTTTTCTTTTTTTTTGTCACTGGCAGCTTGTGGATGCACACAAGCCCGATATGAAACAGGCTGTGGGAAAAGGTGTCTCCTCCATCATTTGTTTGCTATAACTTTTTCTCCGTGTTAATGAGAGAAGTGCAACTGTTTTCCACAATGAAAAATAACAGGCCGCCTCCCTCTGGACAAGCAATTTATGAACGGAAGCTGCGGCTGTTTGATGGCAAAGGGGCTCATGTGTTCGTTAAAAGCACTGCAGACCCCTCAGGAGGGGTCAGCTCACGCAACTTATTCGAAACATGTCCCATACGGATGCTAATGGGGCTAGGAACTCGAACTCAACTCTTTAGTGAAGGCAGTAAATTAACCACAGTTTTGGATCTATTCATTATTGCTAAGCAGCACTTGCAAACTAACTGCATGAGCCTAAACTGTGCATTCCCCTGCAAGCCTCTGAGTGACAGCCAGCCACACGTAGCATATGCCTGCCTTGTCCACGTGTTTCTACTTGTAAGTCTGAGCCTTTCTGCCTTTAACACCACAAAACCAAACCCTCTGTCTCCCAGTCTTGCCTCCTACAGTGCTCAGAGGTCCCCTTTCTTCCCAATGGTGTATTATCTTTTAATTTTCCTCTTTTTTTTTTTTACTTTAATGTCTCCTTTGACTTGCTGTCTGATAGGCATTTTGCAATAAGG
Organism: Leptatherina wallacei; assembly: GCA_028567055.1. Classification (NCBI taxonomy): domain Eukaryota; kingdom Metazoa; phylum Chordata; class Actinopteri; order Atheriniformes; family Atherinidae; genus Leptatherina; species Leptatherina wallacei. Next base: position 5,180,356 of record JAOXYM010000023.1, on the reverse strand, counting down.
CCACTATTATTTATTGTTGTAGGTCATTATGACATTTTGTAAATTATTTTCAACTACGGGGTTTTGGCACAGACATTTCATGCATTGTTTAGGTAGGAGTCTGTTTTAGGCCCACCTGCCTCAGACAAATTATAGGGTACAATTTAGAAAATTGCATGGTATCGCATTAAAATCCATCACTGAACAGTGTATCTTTAAATTGTAAATGGCTGTTATCAAACTGTAACTGTGTCTGTTTCTAAATATTTTGAAGCATTGTGCACATTTACTTACAGAAAAAAGGAAAGGAGAAGGAGATTTTCAACCAAGACTTCAGGATATCTTCCAAAAGAAACTGGTTGCTCATTTCATTTAGACAAACATGTTGTCGGTGTTTCAGTTGTTGTAAATAAAAACCAACTTAAAGTCTTTGTGGTATTTAATGTCAAAATGTTTATATTACCCATTCAGCAAAATCTGGCTCTAAAATGGCAAAATGAAAAGTTTGTGATGGTATTTTAGAATTTTTAGAAAAAAACAAACCAAATGTTGATGATTTCTCCTGCTTATAGGGGAGGGGGGGGGGTTCTACATTCAAACATCAGCCGCACTGTTTCAGAACGGTGGGTGTGGCCTGTTCAGGCCACTGAAGTCGACCAAATCGGAAAACTGACTCAACTTTTGGAAAGCGACAGCCTTTTATCTTCTGTTGTTAAAGGAAAGCTTAAGATATGTGTGATTCTGTTGCACTCTATGAGCTCTGTCATGGGAAATCTAAGCTTTGGGAACATTTGAATTTAATTGCTGCTTTGGATGACTGTGTTCACCTCAGTAGTTCAAGCAATATGAAGACTATTTGGGCTTTTTTGTTGTTTTTTTCATATATATAAGCTATCAATAAAAAGACAGTCATATGGCTAAGAAATGAAAGAGCCCATGTTACGCTCATTTAATAGATAATGTTGTTATTTGGATGGCTGTTAGATGTCAGAAACAACAAGCTTGGGTCCTCAAGGGCCACTGTCCTGCTGGTTTTAGGTGTTTCCCTGCTCCAGCACACCTGATTCAAATGAAATAAATCCAACAGATTGTTGTGAAGTTCTACACAATGACCCATCAGTTTGAGTCAGGTGTGCTGTAGTAGTCTATGAAGGGGAGGTTAAATGGTGAAAACCATGAGAAAGAGATAGAGAAAATGACTGTAAGTATGCCTTGTCATCTTTGAACAGTTTCAGGTAATGTTACTGAAGCCCCCTGTGCACTCTTCAGGTCTTAGAGATTTATTGTCAAGACAGGCTCTCAAGCTATGAGCATGTACAGTCGAGCAAATGACTACTGCCACTGCAGCTGCTCCTCCATAAAAATAAACCTTCCAGCTCTGCCCAGACTCCACAACTTCATTCAAGGCAGAAGTATCAATTCCACACAGAATTATGGGTAAATACTCAATTACAGGGTGAATGCCTGAGCCCAATTCTGACTGTTATATCAAGCAGATTCCTCTGTGACCTGCAATCATCTCATAAAAGTTGCATTTTGCCTTTTAAGCCTCCAGACCAGTTAGTACTTGTTGACGGAGTAGGAGTCAGTTTATTTGTGACCAAAGAATCAGAGCTTAACAGAGTGATCTTCATTTAGTAAAGTCCATTTACCAGCTTTTTAAAAATAATAATTTTTATTGTTGACCAAAGTCTTTCTCCATTTCAGTTTTTCAGCAAAGCTAAGCTAAATATGTCCTGCTATTGGTTCACATACAATAAATCAACTGTATCAATTTTCAGAAAGAAAATTATTGACATACTTCTCAAAATATTCAAGCATCTCCTATTAGTTAACTATATGATATGAGGCAGCATGATACAATACCATATGATACAGTACAAAACAGTACAATGCAAGATGAAACAATAGGATTTGATATGGTGCTAGGCGGTACGATACAATCCGATACGGCACGATATGGTACAATATGATACAGTAGTATGTAGTATGGTACAATACAATGTCAAATCAAATCAAACTTTATTTATAAAGTGCTTTTAATGCAAAGAGCAACAAAAACAAGTTGTATAAAAACAATTCATACTTATAAAAATACAATGATAACAAAATAAACCTTCACACACCAAAGTATGATAGTTTAAAACACATACACCTGATCCTAATCTCATTCACACAAAATCGCACGCACACACACACACACACTCTCTCTCTCTCTTTCACCTTATTCCTCACAAACATGAACTCCAAATGCTCATTTCTGTCTCTTGTGGGTGTAAAAATATTATAGAAAAATAAAGTGTGAGGAAAGGATATCTTGTCCACACCAGGAGCCAGTCCACCCATGGCCACAGAGGGCGCCACCACAGGAACCATCCAAATCAGGGCAGGCCGGATATAACATGATATGGTCCGATACGGTGCAATACAATATGATTTGATATGGTACTATGTGGTATAGAAATGACATGATATGAGACGATATGGTACAGTAGTATGCAGTATGATACGATCCAATATAACATACGGTACGATACTGTACGATACAGTATGACTTCATATGGTAACATGTGGTATGATACAATACAACAGAACATGACAAGATACGATATGGTACAATGCAAAATAATACAATATGATTAAAAAAGTTTGAGATTTTTGTCGTGGGCTCTGTCTTCATAGTTACAACAGAAAGTCAAACACACACACATATATTACACATATTTAAACTAAAAACTGAAAGGGGATTCTTTATTCTGGACAGCTTCAGGTTTTGGAGATGCACTGTGTTTTATTAATCACATGTCAAGAAAACATGCTGTCATCATGTCTGAAGTAAACAATGTCTGCATGAAAAAAAATGCTGCTGCGTTTATTATCTAATCATGTCCTTATTTATTTAAAAACTACTTATTTTTGTAACTTTTCAGTTGTTTTTATGGTTTTGTTCAACCAAGGCACATTGTTTTTATGATCTCCTTTACCTATACTTTCACACTTATCGCTCTTATTTGTGCTTATTATTTTTAGGTTTGTTAGATTTTTATCTTTAACATTTTTAACTCCAACGTTTTCTTCATTGGGCTGCACGGTGGTGTGGTGGTTAGCACTGCAGCCTCACAGCAAGAAGGTCGCTGGTTCGAGCCCCGGGCAGAGCTTGAGCCAGAGGGGGTTGCTGGTTCGAGCTCGGAAGGGGTTTGAAGTAGTGGCCTTTCTGTGTGGAGTTTGCA
>JAOXYM010000023.1:5159264-5176660 GCA_028567055.1 Leptatherina wallacei | reverse complement strand
GTACCCTGCCTCTCGCCTGATACTTGCTGGGATAGGCTCCAGCCCACCCGCGACCCTGCATGGATTAAGCGGTACAGTAAATGGATGGATTGCTTTTCTTCATTGGGATCCTCCACGCTGGGAGCTTTGCCTGCTTGGTCTGCAAAAGTAGTTGCCATTGGGACCGCCCATGTCTGGGTGTGTGTGAGAGCGAGAGGATAAGAGTAGGTGTGCATTGAAATTATTTTAGATTCTTTTCAATCTGTAAACATTGCTGTTTGCATACAACATTGTAAAGTTGCACATATGTCTAAAAATGATTTGAATAGGCTTTTGCACTTATCAAAACATGGTTGAGACTACAGTTTTACATCAATATCAGCAATATAAGCAATCCAAGTATATTTGGGACTATTTTTTTCAATGATAGGAGTTTAATCAAACACAAAACTACAAGAAAATCGGTAAACAATATCATATTCTTACTAAAAATGCATGTTATTCGTATAGATCTGAAATTATCATTGCACAAAGAAAATATATTAAAGAAAAATAATCTATTTAGAAGTTGTAATTGTTAAACGGCTGTTAAAAATCTTTTTTTTTTTCCAACTAGGTCATTTGCCAAACAAATTCAGCCTCTCAGAAGCAACACCCATTATGAAGTATCATTTCCTCTTTGTGGGCGTGAAATAAAAACCAACAAACCTACTTCCAAATACTTCATTAGCCTTTCCAATGAACATTAACCTAACCTTTGATTCAAATTGTATATCACTGGTTTCCTCTTTACACTTTACATTACCAGTTTGTTTCAGGGTTTAATGTCAAATCTGCAGCACACTTATCTGTTGGCTTTGTTTCTATGCGGGAACACACATTTCAGCACAGGCCTTTTCTCGGTCTGCTTTTCCTCTTGTCTCTGCATCTGGCTTTCTCTAAAGTCCCAGCCCCCATCCAAACTTCAGCTCTCCATCCCTCCCTCTTTCTCGCCCTGCCTTCCCCGTCCTCTCTCCCATCCTTCCACTTCCCCACCACTGCAGACATCCAGTCAGACAGAGAGTGGATGGAAAATATGACTGGATCCTTCCCTGACTTAAGATAATGTGCAAGACTGCTGGTGAGCGTGGCACCACTAAAAACAGGGAAAGGCACACAGGAAAAGAATCACAGAAAGGGAAAGGTTTACCTGAATGGCTGCTTTTAGGATACCATTAAGTAAATCTTTCATACAACCGATTGTTTTTGTGGCTTACTTTTGTTCTTTGCAAACAAAAAACATAAAAACATCAACGATCAATGGCATCATTAGATATTAAAATGGTGGTTTAATCAAAGAAAATTGCATTGTTCCCTCATCTGATTACATTTGTTCATGGTACAACATCAGAAGCCACAAAACAAAAACCCCAGAGCCCCACTGTGCATGTGAGTGCCTTATATTCCTGCCACAGAAGCTTGAACTGAGGAAAAGCTTGTTGCAATGTAGAAATTGTGGAATTAGCATGATGATGTGGTGATGTAATATACTACTCCGAATATGAGACAGACAAAAGCATGACATCAATTTTAATTTGCAAATGTATTTCTGGATTTATGCAGAAGCCATTTTGAATGGAATACTGAGAATTGCCGCTGAAGACTTTTTAAATGGTAGTTATAGCCCTCAGTGATGAAGTTAAGATTTCTTCACATTCCTTTCTGAATAGTGTTTCCAGTTGACCTGCTGTCTCTTCAGGGTGGTTTGACGCTGGTCTTTCCCAACATCTGGGAAAGTTAGTGGTTTTATGACACTCCTCACTCCTTTCAGTTTTTCTCTTATATCTTCCAAAGTGCATTGCTATGAGACAAATGCAACATTAGTCTATTTTTCTGTGACCTCTTAGTGTGCTCTTACATATAATTCTAACAAAAATGTGCTCATCTTTCTTTCATTCTGAGCTTTCTGTCTTCTCCTGTGTCCCACCAGTTGTCAACATCTAACTAATAGTAACTAAGTTCAATGGTTTGAGGCTAAAATCAGCCTTAGTCACAAAGCGTTTGCAGGGATCAGTGGGGAGAAATGAGCTCAGAGATCCCGTCTGGAAATGTCGTTACTCCAGCTGCCTGCCACCCCTCTGCAAGCACTCATAAATACTGCGGCCCACAGATCTTCACATGTGAGAAAAATGAGGAGAAAGCAGGCAGAAAAGCTGAGCGTTAAAGAGGAAAAAGAAGTGGAAAGGGTAAAAGAGACAAACAAAAGGACAAGAGAAATGTTTGAGTAGGAGGAGACATCACAGTCCTCACATGGATCCAAAAGGGAGACTGGGAGTTTTGTTAGACAAATTGAAACTTGAAAATCTCCTCCAGAACTAACAGACACATGGAAACAGCATAGAATATACAGCAGGTAACCTCAGACTAAAAGACAGTGGAAATGGAAATAGGGAAGCCTGTAACTATGTAGGGAAAAAATTCCCATCTGCTGGATGACTCATACTCTCCCTTCAGCCCCAGAAACGAAATATAACTGCAGCCATTCCAAGTTTTTACTCTGCTAAAGCAAAGATATTTCTGAAATATTTCTTAACAAGTCAAGACATTATATGACCCAAACATATTAGCATGTATTCTTGAAGGTATGTTTACACCATCATATGTTTATATCCTAAACTGTTGTTAGCGATGTTAGGTTGTATGTATATTTTCAGAAAATATTTCTGATTAAAGATGAACTGGGGTTGTTTATATTTCATAGACATCTAAATGAATATTTATGCCATAATGTTCATCTTTCTGTTAGCGATGTCGTGCAAGTATAAGCTGGTATCGGGAGTTGGCTATATCATATTTGTCAGGACTGATTCACCTCTGATGAAGAATTCATTCTGCTTGATCGTAAGGCCAATGTAATGTAGATTTCAGTCTGCAAGGGTCCACTCTGGGAGTTTATTGTTTCCATGTCTGCAAACTGACTGGGACTCCCATACAGACATAAATAGAGACGTTCATTTTAAACGTCCTCATAAGTCGCTGTCTTCATACTTCCATGCATCTTTTTACTTTGCAATGGTTGACCTCCACTAGTGGGAAATGCTGAGTTCAAAGTTCACGCCTGCAATCGGACGTCAGTTTCAAGCACCGGTTGGCTGTTAACGCGCCGCTATGAAGTTGTTTCTAACCGCCCAACACGCCATAAACAATCGTATAGCCTTTCTTCAAAAGCTCTCGCAATTTCTATAGTTGTTGTCCTCATCTTCATTCTTTATCTGCATTTTTATTTCCTTCCCGTTCTTCTTCTTCTTCTCTGGTTTATTTCTGCTCAGCACTGCCCCCGTGATTTCTGGTGGTATTGCTCTGTTTTCTGCATCAAGCGACGGATGGCTAAGCTCCCTGAAAACTACACGCATGACCGACGCAAGAAACGGACAAAACTGACGAATACGCAGATGAAGTGGTCTGCATATTCGTCTTCTCTGTAAAGCATAAATGCAGCTCATGGATTCATAAAGTTTCTCCTCAGACCAATTTTCCATGTTTTTCTCATGCTTCTCATCCTTTTAAGCCAAAAAACACACATACACATGTTTATCATGGCTGCCTCGCGTATTTTACATTTGTTGGAAGCATTGTTTGTCCCGAGAAATTAACGATATGTTTGCAAGCTAAGCCAGTAACTACTAGGGGCAGTGTTGAGACCAATTTAACTAGATGTAAGGTCTGAGGATTGGCAAGGATAAAAAAGATGTTAGGACATGGCGCGCTTGTTTTAAGAGCATCGACAATACCGCTGCTGATCTTTTCTTTTCTGTCATGATCTCAAAATGAACCAAATGCTGATATTTTCTACTGTCACCATGTTTATTTTTGTGTTATATTACCTACAAATTCAGCAACTTTATCCAGTGTTAGTTTTCTAATGTGCCCCCTACTGGACTCCTCTGGTAACAAGCATAGTACACAAACAAGTAAGTGAACAATCATGCTCACAACAGAGATGGTTTCCTACACAAACGTGAGATTAAAAAGAAAACATATTCTTCATCTTAGTGTTTTATGTTGTTTTTCTGAATGGAGATTGATCCAGATGCATGTACTGTCGGTATTTTCCATCTGCATATTAAAGAATTTGCATTGGACCATCTAGCTAACACCCAACAAATTAGTTCCCTTTGAATGCACAGAAAAGTTACACAAACTTCGCATTCCCTGAATTAATCTCCCTTCAGAAAACAACAAACCAGGTTAAACAGATGAGAAGTAGCCTACCACAACAAATGTTTTAAGGTAGTACTGAAAGTGGCAAAACAGGTGGCAGTAGCTCAGGTCTCAGAGCAGGTCGTCCAGTAACTGGAAGGTTGGTGGTTCGAAAGCCACTCCTACAGTCACTCTGAAAGTGCAATATAAACCTAATCCATTATTATAAAGTGGTAAACACCATGGATCATCTTATCATCTTTTCTTTTTACACTACAGGAGTCAGGTAAGAGTTTTAGCATTATATTGTTTGCTTGAACATTTGGAGCAGGGGTCAACAGTTTACCTGGTACTGTCATACATACTTTCCAGAAGTTTGTTCCGATCTTTTTTACATGCCAGAATTTGTGTTTTTTCAGCATTATGTAGAAATATTAAAGCACAAATCATAGCAAGAGGATTTAATAGCTGGTACTTTACCAGTTTGAACTGTTTAAAGACCAGCAGATGCTGGCCCATGGTCTTCAAGCTATCCATCCTTGCTTTTCCATTTTGGATTGTCCCTCTTTTATTGTTGAAAAGAATTAGCTTCTGAAGCTAGCACCTCGACAAAATAGCTGACAAATAATGAAATGCAAATACACAAACTCAGTGTAACAGCTTAAGCTAGCTAGAACTTGAACTTAGTGCACTGTAGAGAAGTTAAAGTTGGTACCTGCTGAATCTTTTGCATTATGGGGCAAAATTCCCATTTTACCAGTTTTGTTTTGTTTATTTCTTTCTTACTTTTAAAGGTCTGAAAACCCTTGTGCTCTACATGACATGAGTACATGTAGGAATGGATGAAGAGGTGCCTCCTGTGGTGGGACTCCCTCCAGAACTGAGCAGGAAACCACAGGAATGGTGCAATGAGGTAAGCTACACTCTATATGTTTGTTTCATTTGAATAGAAAAAGCTGTTTTTATTAAGGTTCAATCCCACTGGGGGTGGTTCACAGGCATGATGACTCCATTGCTCAAAGTTGGTTATACATTAAGAATGGCATTCATGTCACTTTTACCATCACATCACTGTTCGATATCCTAAAAATACTTTCCTTTAATCTAAGTTGAAAGATAAACTTTTTTCCAAGAACATTGGCTTCTTGTTTATGTCTTTGTGCTTAATTCCTATACACCCTGTTGACATATTCTTTTCATCACATAATTGAGGCAACATTGTATAAAATGGGAAATACTTCTGAGCTTACTATAATTATGTTTTTCCTTCAGTCCAGATATTCCCATATAAACTCTATTCTTTGTATTTCTTCCTTTAGTCTGACATCTTAAATAATGGATGGAGTCTGAAATTAGGCATCCCAACCACACCCAGTAATACTCAGTCCACCATCTTGATTACCTCTCACCCCCTCACACATTTAGGAAGTTTTTTTGAAAGCGGAAGTTCCAGTGTAGTGTAAGTTCTGAGCATGTGCAGTCGATCCCTCACTGTTCTCAGATGGAGCTTGCAGTCCAGCCCGAAGTTTGCTGAGTACCTCAGAGTGGCTGAGAAGAAAAACGTGACCTCAATACAAAAGAATGCAGTGTGGTCTCCCGTCTGTTCTCCCTCCCCTAACATCCAGCGAGGGTAAAAATTACTTCACTTAACCCACTGTTTAGCAGAGGCAGTGTATACGACTTAAGCCACTTAAATGGCCACAGCCGCCTTCCTCTCCCACCTTGCTCTTCTTCCTCCCTTATTTTCACCTCCTCTTTTCGAGAGGATGTGTGTGTATAGTTGCCACGTTAAATCCTTTTTCTCTCTCCCTGTGGGATTGCTCTCACTATCCAAGGACCTATTAAAGACAAAGAAACTGCTGCAGACAAATGTGCATTCAAATAAGGTGCAGTGTGATAAAACCAATATTTTATGAGTACGGGTATAGCAAAGTTTATGGATATTTCCAGGCTTATATATATATACATATATATATATATATATATATAATTGACTAAAGAGATGCAGAGAATATAACAGAAGCCAACAATCATGTTAGAGTCAAACTTATAATACATTTTGCTTATCTCTGTTTCAGATCTTCAAGATTTCAACCTGAGTGTGACTATTATTGTAACATTGAAGATGTTTAAATTTGCATAAATTGTTTATCATGTTGAGCCTTTACCACAGAGGCTTCAGCAAAGGAGATTTCATGCATAATGAGGTATCCTTGTGCCAGCCACATGTTCAGAAACTATTGCTGCTGCTGCTGCTGCTGGAGAAGGAGGAGTTAAGATTTATGCTCATCTCCTGTGTCACCCTGAAAGTGTAGTAGGACTAACAGTTTTCAGATGTTGGCTGGGAGGGATGTAGGGAGAGTTGTGATGTGGGATAAGAAAGGTGTTTTTGTTGCTTATCAATCATCTGTGCAAATATACAGTGTTTAGTACTTTATTAATTTAAAATTTCAGGATTATTAGGAGTGGGTGCAGCCCTGCAGGAAACGGGAAGGTTTGGTGCACTGATTACTAATATATTCTATATATTGCATTGTGTACCAAGTTGTATCTATTTGATTCAGTCGTGCAGTTTATGTTTAGCTAAATTTAACAGCTGATCATGTTAAAGTTTCTTTCTGGGATAAATAAAGTATTTTTCATTTCATTTCATATCTATGTAATGTGATGAACAAAAAAAAAAGATTATTATAAAGAATATTTATTGTTAGCAAATTCTGAAATTTGTCTTTCAGACATTTGTCTTGTCAATTGCTGCAGCTCCATTTCAGGCTACACAGAATTGGAAATTGGGAAAAAAAAAAAACTCCCAGAAAGCCTCAGACCAGCTGAAACCCTCAGTTTATTTAATCATAGGTTAAAGACCCACCTGTTCTCTGCTGCATAACAGTTTTTTATTTAAAAGTCCAAACCTACACCGTTTTTTTTAAGCTTGAATTTTAAAACTTGATCATGTTTTTAATCTAATGTCCTTTCTTGCCCCCTTTCTCTTGTTTTTGATTTTAGATTACCTCTGCACACCTCTGTAATGTTTTATGTAAAGCACTTTGAATTGTCTTGTACATGAAATGTGCTATACAGATAAACTTGCCTTGCCTAGAATCAGAGACAATATTACTGCAAAGTCTAAATCTATGGCAGTATAAAGTTTCTCAGTTGGATGAGCAGATCTATGCTGGATATTAAAAGATGAATGAATGATTTCACTTTTGACAACATTGTTTAGTTCACATTTCTTTATCCACATGGTCTGCCTTCAGTGTCTGAGAGTTTTGCACAGACATAGATTACGTCATAGGTGGCATCATTGCTTTTCAAGTGCTCCTTGTTTGACCCAGATGTGGGAGACCTGAAGAGACCTTTTATCACCACTGATTGTTGATATTGCTTTGTTGCAGCGTAACACGGAGACACAAAACCTTGCACACTCAAACCAATATCAACAGTCAATTTAGACCCACCAGTGAAACTAAATGCAACTCTTCAGACTGTGTGAGAAAACTGGAGCATACGGAAAAAAGCATGCAAGCACAGGAGGAACATGTAAATGCCACAAAGACCCCTGCTTAGATTTGAACGGTGAAGCAACAATACTATCTATTGCATCATCATTCACACACATGATCCCGGATCATAAATTGAAATAATTATTTGCATGAATATTAAATTTAAATAACAGATTCAAAATCATTCTGATGATATCGAGACATTTAATGTGGACAATGGAAACTGATCCCAGTTGAGTTTTTTTTATACACAAAGTACTGCTGAGCTGAGTATATATATAGGTTCTTGATAGAAAAGTAATTAATTTAACAATATTGTTCCAAGATGAGAAGCATCTCTAGCCCATAATGTACCAAATGTTATTGCAATCCATTTCACAGATGCAAAGACTTAAAATCAGAAATGTCAACCTCATGGTGGTAATCAAGGAAAATGCAGATGATCTCCAGAGTTCATCCTCTGCGTACCATGATAACTGGACATAATGTCATGGCAAGTCTTCTAAAACATTGCTGAGATATTTCAGATTTAAAAAAGTAGTGGACCTTCTGACATTACCTTTCCTACAGCCACAAACAAGCCTTAAAAGTCTTTGAAGGCATGAATGTGAGAGCACGTCCAGGTGTTACAGTCAATTATGAATGATGTGAAGCTTTTGTTAATGGATAGTTTTTTAAGAAATCTGGCAGGACTTTGACAACTGCAACTTCTAAGTATGTCAGTATGTTTAGAAACAGACAGAAATTCGCTTCCAGACATGGACTGCCAATCAAAGTGAACACTGGCTGAGAGCTCACATCATGCTTCCTCCCATTACTCACCCTCAGTGACAGTAAGGTCTCAGGCCATGCCCAGTGAAACTGCATACTATCATTAAAACAAAACTCGGATTTTTTTTTCTCCACTCTATGCACCTGCATGTGCAGTTATGTCATGTGGACACCTGGGTTCAAAACCAGGTGAGTTGCTGATCTGAATATAAATTCAACTTTTCTTTTTCTTTTCTTTTTTGCATGCTGTGTAGCAAATTGACTTTAAACAGAAGCTGCATTGGCCCCTGCAATTATGCATTTAATGGCAACTATTAAAATGTTAAATAGGAATAAACTGTAATTTCTTTGAAACCCCTGTTTCCTGACATGCTCTGGTTATCAGGTCTAAGAAAATGGTGTGATACTGTGGCAGGACATAGAAGGGCCTAGGCAGGGACTGAACCCATAACCTCCCAGGTGAGAGTCATGCACACCGACCAGTCAGCCGAAGGTATCCTAGTGGCCAAGTAGCCATGGCACATGATCAATCAGAGACATAGTGACAGGACCCACACTGTCACAATACTATGGAGATTATGGAGCTGCCCCTGAAATATTTACAGTGGGCATCTAATTTAATTTTGTTATTTCCCAAATACCAGTTTCTAGATCATTTTATCCATACGCTAGATTAAAGTTCAACAATCCAGTGAGTTAAAAGGAGAGAAAAAAGAACAGTATACCCTTAACATTTGATGGGAAAGAGCTGAGAGGACATTGAGTGAATAACTCAGAGTATCCCAGGGTTTGGGCTTTGCACTGAGACTTGGGCTCAATAAACTTTCATCCTAAAATAAATGCTAAATTAGAGGGTTATAGAATGGAGGAAAAATGGCCACTGGGCTTGGTTCTTGGCCCCACACACTCAGCTGCTGTGGACTTTTCTTTCCTGTCTCCTATTATTCTTGGTCTTTTGCCTGAAGGGGTCCAGAGACAGAGGAGAAAGTGGAAATAAAAGAGAGACGATGAAAGAGGACAAAGGAGGAGATAGACAGACAAAGGCACAAGAAAGTTGACAAGGGTGGCAGGGAGAGGTTGAGGGAATGGTTAAGAGTGGCCATACTGCCTCTTGCACTGCCTGATCTGGCAAGCGATTAAAGAAGGATTTAAATTACATAGTGAACGTGGACATTTTGGGACTTGTCAAGTGCAGGCATTTTGTGAGAACTCTTAACATTTTACTTTTGAAATGGTTCCATGAACTCAAATATACAGGGAAATAATGTTCGTGTAGAAGTAATTCTTTTGCCACCAAATTTCAATCACTGTCTAAATATTTACTCATTCTTGTTAAGTGCAAAACTTCAATATGTGAAAAACCTAATATGGCATTCAGATTGCCACAAGCAGTCCTTTACCATTAAATTCTCATTTTGAGGGAATTTATAAGGGCTAGGTCTATGCCAACATCTTTTGTGAATAATTGTACTATAGTGGTATTCTGATTAACTGGAGGATCTAAGTTTAACTATTGAAGATTATTAGGAACAAAATGCATCTTTTTTGTCCCATTAGTAGAGCTAACTCAAAGAATATAGCTACTATCTTTAAAAAAAAGCCAATAACTCTTCAGATATGACAGAAAAAATTTAAAAGAAGTTAATCTGTTGTGATTGAGTCTTAAAGTGTTAGCATGCTCCTTGCGTGCTAGTGTGCTAACATAGCTTAGCTATCACATGTAAACGCAGCTGTAACAAGCTCTAAAAGTAGTCAGAAAGAGTTTTTTAAAAGGCTCTTCTCCAACATGTCTGCTCCAGTCCTGGTTTAGAGCCTATTTTATACTAATTTCACAACTGGAGCATGACATGTGCTGAAAATGATGGTTTACATTTTGGCTGCCATACAGAACAGCATCCAAGCTGGATAATATGGCGCTATTAACCTATTGATAATTTTACAGCTGCTCCTTCCACTTACACCAAAAGTCTTGGCGTTTTTCTTGACAGGACACTTTCTTATGCAAAACACATCAATAATCTTATAAATTTCTTTTCATTTACCAACTAATAACCAACTTTGCCAGCTTTCTCCCAACAATACCACTATTCTCATCCACGGTCTTGTAACTTCTCATCTTGATTACTCTAACGCTCTCCTACCTGGTTTTCCCCACAAATCAATCCATAAGTTACAATTAGTTCAGAATTCTGCTGCCTGAATCAGTAAAGAACATCATCACTTCTATCCTTTAAAAAATCCAGTTCAGTTCTTCCTGTTTAGTTTAATATTGATTTACAAATTCTCCTCCTTTCAAAACTGTTCATATGTCCGCGACTGGGTTTACAGCCTTTTGCCATAGAGTCCGTTTCTCTACCACATATGTTAGGATTACTATTATATTAACTTCACATCAGCAACAATAAACATTTCATTGTAGCTTCAGTTTGAAGGCAATTTTTTTCTTAAGTTGCCACTGGATATGTTTTCATGTCTTCACTTTTCAGATCATAACAATAGATTACAAAAAAATCTTTGCATTTGTGGCCATTGCCAGAGACAAAAGAAAAAAAGACTTTGCATGCAGGCAATGTGCGGTTGTAAAAATTCAGCTGTGATGCAGCAGTTTAGCATCATCACGTGCTCATGAGATTTTTCTTCTTCTTTCTTCCTGTTTCTTATGTTTGGATTGTCAAAGGACTGGTTCTAGTCACAAAAAACTGCTGTGTACATCATGTTTAAAAGTCCATAGGTAGTGCAGAGAGTGAGTGAGAGAGAGAGAGAGAGCTTAAATTTGGATGTGAAGTTTTAGCAGCATTGAAAGCACATAAGCTCAGTTTACCTTTAATTTTCCTGCTGTTAAATGTTTTGATATTTATAGTCAAGCCTGACAACACTACCCAATGGACCACATAAAGAGACATTTATAATCACCACCTTTAACTGATTTCATTAAATGTTTGCAGCCACATTCATAAACATTGTCACATTTGCTATTATCAGCTGGTGTTGCAAGGAGCTTTCTCAAATACCATGAAAACTTTCTTTTTATAAAATAGACTAGCAATAGGACGTTGCTTTATAAGTTAAATTAGGCATGCACTGGTATCTGAGTGGATAGAACCGTCTCCATGCACTTCTGTGGTCCACAGAAATTCAGAAGACAATGGGATGTTCAAGCAATCTATTGGTAAAGACTGAAAACTAACTGGTTCTTAGACAATACGAGTTGAACCACCTTCTGAATCTAACACCATCCAAGCTCCATCACTGGTTGAAAAGGGATTAAAGATGTTTACAAAGCAACTAGAAGAAGAGGAATTTTCAGGAATATGGTAACACACTTTTTCCCGCTCCTCTCATGAACGCAAATTTGTTCTAACACAGGTACGAAATCCTCCATTATCCTTTCCAAACACTGTGTTTGCTCTCTACAATGTCCTCTGGCTAATTTCTTTTCCAGTCACGTCCTAGTAAGATGAGTTTAATGGCTGAGCCACAGCTCCGCCAAGAGTGACAAAACCAGATGTTTTTGGATGCTGGGGCTGCAACCTGAGCGAACATTGTCATCACCGCAGCCAACTCTGAGATCGATACCTACAAGTGTCTAGCTGGAAATCATCCTCAATGAAGACTGATATGAAAGTTTGCCTTGTTCACAGTTTCATGATATTATATTCTTCTCAAAATATTTTGTCACATCTGTTATCCTAGCACAAAAAAATGGATTTGGAAGCCTCTGCTATCATAAGGCTACATCAAAGACCAGCTTCTTGCTTGAAGGAAAAAGCTACTTTTTACAGTGGTGTTTATTAGAGTAAGCCGAGATTCACGCGCGAGGGTCCTCACAGTAGCAACAAGGCCAAGTTTAAGAGAGGCTGTTTGCGCCCCTCATTATTTACTAACTAAGAACATCAAGGGACTTTTTATTCAACGCGTTTTAGAACCCCTGGGTCTTTTACAGTGGCTTTAGGTGCTTCTGCTGGTTGATTGAAAGCCAGAAACAAGTTTTGGGCCCTTGGAAAATGTACAGTGGGGGGGGGGCTAGGGGTTACAAAGGCCTGTCCTGAACACTAAATACAGCTATATGTGATGCTTTATAGTAGGGAAACATTAATATGTTGTGGCCTCTTTTAGTGATTCCAAGTATATACTTGAGCAGTGTGTGCACATCATGACAAATGAAGACTTGACTTTGATTAAAGCAAAACGTAGCAGAAATGTGGCTCTGCTCAATGTTGATATTTGGTTTTCTGTTATTAAGCAAAATCATTTTATGATCATGTTGTTCCTGGAGGAGTCGCATAAAGCAAGCTGGTGAGGACGTACCCACAATACGCATGCATCACTTACAACATAAAACTATCTGCCTAAACAGCTCTGACCTGTCGAGGCATGGATCTATGAGGTGTCTTGTAGTGTTTGGACCTATAGGAGAAGATAATCTTGGGTCTTTGGTTGGGAGGGTGGGATCTTTGTACATCTAAGATGCTCCTGCATGTATATAAAGAGGTTCCAACTAATCCGGAGGATTCTTGCTCGAATTAGGATCTGTTGGTTGGGGTGTTTCTCCATAAATATGTTGAGCTAATGAAGCTATTGCTTAAGTATTTGCATTGCTGCAGGGTGCATTGTCCAATTTGGTGAGGCTGCTTCTGTCAGTGAGTGGTTCTGTTATTTTAGGGAGAGAACATAGAGA
Organism: Leptatherina wallacei; assembly: GCA_028567055.1. Classification (NCBI taxonomy): domain Eukaryota; kingdom Metazoa; phylum Chordata; class Actinopteri; order Atheriniformes; family Atherinidae; genus Leptatherina; species Leptatherina wallacei. Next base: position 5,163,547 of record JAOXYM010000023.1, on the reverse strand, counting down.
TCTATACATATATATTAAGTCCAATTTCTACTCCGTTTTTAGCTCCATGTCTTGAAAATGAGAGCATACTATTGACAGAGTCAAAACAAAAGTAGGCAAAACTTTACACAAAGTCATCCAAGCAAATTTGAGACAACAAAAATGAAAACTGATTTTCATTGTCTCAGTCTAAATTAAGCCTCTTGCTCTCAAAGCACTGACTGAATAAATGTAAACTGAGTCTAAAATTGTTTTTGCTAGTCTTTATTACCTTACCCAAAGTGCTGATTGTTGCTACTGGGCTTTTGCTGGTTATTCAGCGGCTTAAAGTCAGGGCCAGGCTATCCAGTTACAGAGCTCCATAAAGCCGCCTGCTTCCTCTCAGATAATAGATAGCATACAGCAGGTAGGGGGGTAAGGGTAGCGAAAATGAGGCGGCGGGTTTTACGCAGCCTCACACAGGAAATGTGATGTTCTCAGTCAAATCCTTGATGTGTAAAACGTGACCCCCTGCCTGTATGAAGCCTCTTGAGAAAGTGAGCGCAGTTCCATGAGGAACACAGAGAGCTGGCAATTGGTCTTTATAAAATGCGGACACGACAAGTGTTTCCTTGCAGTCAGGTAAAGTGTGTGCTTTCTTACAATTAAGACTGTTAGAAGTGAAAGTAGCTCATCATGACTGGATGTAAACATGTGAAGTTTAAAACACATTCTGCTGGATAGCAGGAGAAACACAGTTTATGTGACGCTGGCAGCTGCTCTCATTCAGGGGGAGGGGTTCTCCAGATGCAACATCAGGGGTAGGAGTCCACGTCACAGCAGACATGGAGCACCATGGCATCAAAGGTTTGACTGCGAAGTTTGGAGCTGATTTCTTATTTCTGATTTTTGTGCAGACTTTCATTTTTGAACGTGGGAAAATAAATGAAAAATATACAAAGATTTGTGTCAACTTCATTTTTTACTTTAGACTTGTGTAGCATCTCAAAGAACATTTTATAGTTATTATAAGTGTCTGGAGAAGAGAGCAGGCACAAAATACAACAGCTTTTGAGGTCTCCACGTCACTACAATAAGCACTGGTAGATGGTTTGGGGTGAGTTAGGAGTGGGTGGGGGGGTAACGGATGCACATGCTCTGATTGGCTCCAGCCATTGCCCATATTTAGATCAGTGTCATGTCCCTCCCTGGTTTGTGTTCAACTCTTCAGCTTTGGAATGAGAGGTAAGATGTTTCTCTCGCGCTCCACATCACATAATGGAAACTCACTGAGAGCTAGTAACTGGCTCCAAAACGTATCATGCTCTGTCATTTGCTCGCTGTCTTTCCCACTAAACATGTTGGAGCTTTTAAAAATAAAAGCAGTAAGAGTTTAGCTCTTTCTGATAAAAGATGCTGTACTGTTTCTTGTAGCCACATGAAGTCAAATGGGAAGATTAAAGTTTTCTTTTAGCTTCAGATTTAAGCAAAGACAGAAAATCCAACTCAGACTGGGATGCAAGACTCAGATTCATCTTTACTACACCCATACATGTTCAAATGAATATAAACATCCCTCCTGCTTGTAGGTCAGGAACCATTTCTGATATCAACCCAATTTTTTTTTCTTTTCTGTCCACGTTTGCAAGCAAAGTAGCAAAAAAAAAAGAGAGAGAGAGAGAAGAAATCGAGAGGAGGTGCTCATCTTTGCCTAACACGAAGTATCAACTTTTCATTTCCTAGGCCTGCCACATCAACAAAGGGAGTATACTTGGCAGGGGTGCAAAGAGGAGGATCAAAAAGGGTAGAGACAGAAGATGTAAGAATCAACTAAAGAGAGGAGGAGCAGTTTGTGTGTGGAGCTAGTCGATGATTATGCACTTACTTTACCCTCTGACATCACTGGTCTGTTAGGTTTGATGCTGCTTCTGTTTTTGACCTATTTAGCATAAAAAGCTGCAGTATAGGAACGCACAGTAAAGGCATATGAAAAAATATGCAAGGAGTATTGTTTTTAGAGGCAAGACCTGATTCATTCTTCCACTGCACCAAATATCTGACTTCATGTGAAACAGATGGTTTTAGTTAAAGAGCATTGTTTAATCCAGGAAAGAATTTGAAGGTCTGATGTCACTTCATAACCTTTACTTTCTGCTACCAAAATGTACTTAACCATGAAGGTAACGTTGCATGCGTAATTGGGTAATCAAGGTGGCACCTCCCAAATTCTTTGTTGTGTTATGCTTTATCCAATAAAGACTCATTTTAAACAGGATGCAAAGTTTAATGCTGCAGAGCCACCGAGTTGATTTATAAAGACAGCAGCACATTTTGCTTTTAGAACTTTTATATGATGGTTTATAGCTCAGACACATTTATAAAATGATGAAACACTCGGATTATTGTAAGGAAAACATACCATTCACATCCACATGATAAGAAACACTCAGAGTTGGATTTCCCTTCTCAACATGTCAAGGCGTTCGTCAGTCTGCATTCCTCTTTTGCAAAGTTTTCCTTAGTGCAGCTGTTTTACAAGACACCTTTACAAAATTCAATCTTCTTTCCATATCACTAGCAACAGAAATATTGGCTCTTTTTTTAAAAAAATCTGATGCTCTGTGCAAGTGATTCTGCTTCTGTGCTCACCTTTAAGAAACATAAAACCTTACTTGCCAAAAAAAACAAGAGATCAGACATCATGTAGATTAATAGTTTATATTTCATCTGTCTTTGTCTGCCATATTGTCTCTATTCCCCTCAACAATGTATTTTGATGTTACTGCTTCTCGCTCTCTCTTTCCATTTAATTTTTGTCCTGTCTCTACCTGTCTTGCACATTGCTGAAGTTCTTAATTTCTCTTCATACCTTCTCCTCACATCCCTCGGCAGTGGGAGGAAGAGAGGCACGGTAAAAAAAAACAAAAGTGGCCACCTCAGGGGATCATGAGAGTTCACAAGGTGGGAGTGCCGACCTCACGTCAGACTCCACCTTCCCAGGCCTGGTCCCACCCAACCTCTCCCTGACTCGCCTACCAGACTAGTTTTTTCCCCCCAGAAGTTGGTAAATACATGCCATCAAATCATACAGTAAGCACTCTGTGAAAAAAAGACTTTTGCATCACAAGCCGAGGGTTTTACGGTGGCGTTCACAGCAGTTAGGTTTAAGAAAAGATATAACCTCAAGATGCTCCTCCCACTTCTCACAAGTGTGAGCTTTTTTTCCTTTTTTTTTTCCTTCAAATTTTTTGTTGCATATTCATGAAATTTGATATTGCAGCTTTAGGGAAGGCTTTGTCTCGTCCAAATGTTCCACAAAAGTCAAATAACATTCTCCTAGTGCTTCTCTTTTTGGGTGAAAGCAATAAAAGTAAAAAGAATGACAGTGACAGAGAACAGCTTGAATAAATGAGGTAAAGGGGTGCATCTTTTTGTTCTTTCTCAGCACATGAGTTCAATTCTTTAAGCATCTGGAATCACTTAGAGCTGCAGCTCTGGCTGCATTATGTTCCGCTCTGCAGTGTGACTTCAGCTTCGGAAACAAAGCCTTAAGAAGGAAAAATGAAAAGAGGGGCGAGGTTTTTGGTTGATCGTAGTAAGAAATCTGCATATACCGCCACAAACACACTGCTCTTCTAATTCTCTGAGATTTTCACATGGCTATTAATACTGTCAATATGTAAACTGACTAATGATACCTACAATGCTGACAAATGAATGATTTAACATCTAAACACAGTCAGTTTGCTATGAGAAACAAAAACCAGGAACCCACTGGTTGTTTTCACCTAACATACTGAGTGCTTCTTTGTTTATGTATGAATATTTCCATTTGACAAACAACTTGACACTTAATTAATACATGATGTAATTTGCTGTTTGGGTAAAACCGTGTATATCCTGGCACAGTTTCAAAGCAAGACTGGGCAAAAGAATGCAGGTGAAAAATGCAACCCTGTCTAACTTCACACGTGGAAGAAGTCACTTAACGAAAACCAGTGTATTCATGCCGATGGACAAATTTTGGTTTATGTTCAAGATGACCAGAAAGACCTTTAAATAATGTAGTTCGCTGGTTTTTGAGCTCACATCAGGAGAACATTTTTGAATGTTTTTAAAAGCAACATCATGTTTTCTAACTTAGTTTTGAAATGTTTCACGCAGACAAATAGGGACTGAAAGAAACAGCAGCTAAAAACACAAGTTCAATTCAATTCAGCTTTATTCGTATAGCGACAATTCACAACGATGTCATCTCAGGGCGCTTCACAGACAATCAGTTTGAGCCAATCTGATTGTCATACATTGATTCATAGAAGCCAATT
>JAOXYM010000023.1:5135924-5152218 GCA_028567055.1 Leptatherina wallacei | reverse complement strand
GATAGGCTCCAGCCCACCCGCGACCCTGCATGGATTAAGCGGTACAGAAAATGGATGGATGGATGGATGGATGAATTATTAAGGGGCTGCATGGTGTGGTGGTTAGCACCAGCGCCTCACAGCAAGAAGGTTACTGGTTCAAACGACGGCTGGGGCCTTTCTGTGTGGAGTTTGCATGTTCTCTCCTTGCATGGGTTCTCTCCAGGTACTCTGGCTTCCTCCCACAGTCTAAAAGCATACATGTTAGTGTGACAGTGTGGGTCCTGTCACTATGCCTCCGATTGATCACGTGCCTTGGCGCGCATGACTCTCACCCGGGAGGTTGTGGGTTCAATCTCTGCCCAGACCTTTTTACGTCCTGCCACATTCGGTTAATTGGTTGTGGGGGGGTTTTGTCCCTCTGTTGACCCTGCCTCTCACCTGATGGCACTTAGGGTGGGCTCCAGTAGCCTCATGATCTAGAATTGGAATATAGAAAATGTATTGATGTTATTAAAGAAATTATTCATAGACATAGGATTGCTTCCATTGACCTTCTGGAAATTGTCACTACATCAACAGATCAATTCAACACAGTGGTGCTTTATATCAAGTTTTTTTCTTGTTGGTTACCAGCCAAGGCTGTGGTTATTGGATGGGTTTTTTTGTTTGTTTGTTTTTATTCTACAGCACAGGACATAAGGACACGGAATTTGACACAATGTAATAGTAACAGAACAAACATGGAAGAAAATTGTGTGTGAAAGTGTAACGAGTTATGTGTTGTAAAGTGAGTTTCATATGGAATAGAATTAAGTCAAATGTTGTAGAAAAGAGGAATGAAAATAAAAGTAATGATAGTTGACAATGCAGTTACATAAATTACTAATCTAATTGTAAAGTGGTTATCCTCATCATCTCATCACGATAGCATCACTATTAGTATAAATGATTGTACCAAGAATAATAATACCAGTAATCGTAATGATTATATTCATCACCACCGTCATCACTTTTGTCATCTTCACTATCATTATTATAGATCTATAACTAGGTTTCTGCTTGGTGGTCCCATGGGGGCCAACGGGATGAGGTGGAGCCACCAGCAAAGGCTGCGGTAATTGCTGAAAGCTGTTGTTGCCTGTAAAAGTCCTAAAAACTGCACATGACCAAATGGTAGATAGGCAGATTTTGGCAACTAGCTGGTATAGAGTATTTCAAGTATCAGGTAAAAAAAGATCTTCTTCAAACCTAAAAGAGATTGCATGTTGTTCTGTATTTCAGAAATGTGCTCAAAGAAATGATAATGTTACTCTTCTACTGCTTATAAATTAAAAACAGTTCAATAAGTTTTAAGTTTAGAACTGATGTTCAGAAGCTGTTGCTGATCTAATGTGTTATAGGGATGCAAACATATAAAAAGCTTACAAATAGTGGAAAAAATGCTTCGCAAATACAAATGACAAACTTTCTCTTTTTTTTAGCATTTTAAAGAATTCAACACTTTAAAAATTTTGAATTCTGTTGATCTGAACTTTAAATATAGCTACACGTATGTGAAGTAGTCCTGTATCAGGCTGCAGAGGAATTTGAAGGCAGAGGAAAGAGAATTGGGGGAAGCTGCCATTTTTCTTGGATTTTTCCATTTAGCTCGCCAGAAAGCTGGCCTCAGCCTTTTCACCCACATTGAGCCAGTGGCCTGTAAACTGTGGAGAGCAGGAACACTGTTATATGTGGTTGAATCAAAAGTGACATCCATTAAGAAATCGGTTTGTTTTGTTTCATGTATAAACCCATATTTCTACATTTTTTTCTTTTTAGTTCACATAAAAAGATGGTATTTAGATATAAGCAACTTTAAAATCGGCTGGTGTTGTTCATTATCACCTACATATACCTTTAAGTTCAGTCTGATCCTGTGCGCTATCTTCAGAATGGGACTTCGTCTCATCTCGGACGTCTGAAAGTTTCTTATGAGAGACCTCAGATTGGTAGCAGCTGTGGCAGCTGGCTGGGCTCAAGCTGTGGGAGGCAGCAGCAGGCCAGGGGGGAGGAGCTCCAACATCTGGAAAAGAAGGAAAGCTGGCTGAAGCACAGAGACAAGAACCCAGCAACATGAATACTCGCTGAGCCAATCCTGCTGCTAGTGTTTGCAAGTTTACTTCATGTAAAAAAAGAAATAAAAAGGACAAAATCTTTAAGACGCCATGGTTGTCAACAGTAGATAGCAGCTTCTGTATAGTTAACTTTATTCAGTAATCTGCTTCTGCAGGTTAGATAGAAAGTAAGAAAGAGTGGTGAAGACAGTGGAAAGAGTGGACTGCTTTTGTTAGGCTAGAACCCTGTGGGCCTCTCATAATGTAAGAGCATGTCTAAACATGTGGGAGCTGCCTGCAAGAGGAAAAAAGAGGAAGGGGGTTGAGGCAGAACTTATGCTGGTCAAGAAAAACTGAAATTCCACCTCAGATCTGCTCATTTTTTAGCATACATGCTTACATTTCAATCAGGAGCTCCATGCCTTATTTGTTTCTATTGTCTGTACTTTCCCAGTTACATCGGACCTACAAAACATTTTATAATAAAAACAGTTAAAGTTTCATTAAGTCAAATTGGACAACAACGTTTAGGCCCAACTAAACTGAACCACAGTTTGTCTTTAACTCATTTGTGGCACCTCTTAAGGTGGATTGATGAAGACATGTGTTGATCATAAACTCAACCACAAATAAGTCTAAAGCTAGTCTCAAGGCACAAACAATCCTAATTATAGCATCTTTGAAATGAAAATGAATGCCATCCTGTTTAAAGGTGGATTTTGTCAAATTTGTCTCCAAAATTTACCACCACAAGGGGGCAGAGTTTCTGCATTTCAGGTGTATTTTTCTGTTCCTGTTCAAGAATAATTTTCATTTAAAAGTGTTTTTTTTTATTCCTCAGAGCACAAAGCTCTGACAGAGGAAAATGAACAAGAGTTAAAATAAATAAGTAAATACACCCTCCGAGCTGTTAAAGAGGAAATTTGGACCTTTTTTCTTTGCATAATATATCTGACAGTTTTACCACTTATTTCTTAGAATCACCACATGGAATCCTGACAAAAACACGTACTTTATAAATATCAAAGAATAAAAGAAATATTCTGGACCATGTTGCAACATAGATGTTCTATAATTGAGAAAATGTAGGGATAAATAACTGTCTTATACAAATAAAAGCATCCATTAAAACTGCTATAAATCTTTTTTTGGATATGATTGTCCTAGGTGTTGAAAAATGTTCTCTTTTCCTCTCTTTCTTTGAGTAGCTGTTAGCTTACCTTCCACATCTGAATTATTCCCCACTTTCCTGCTGTCTGTTGCAGGTTATACTCCAACTACTGATAACTACTTCAGATAAAACTGTGACTTTAACCCTCAGGTTCAAGTGTAAACATTTCCCCAAAAAGTTTTGATTTGTTTAGCAACCAGCTAATGCTAATGGTGCGCTTGGGTTCTCCTGGTGGACTGCTGACCCCCTTATGCACCATTACAGTTTAATAAACAAAGAACATCTTTGCACATTAAGGTAAAGCAAAAGGGTCCTATGGCATCATGTGAAAGATGGCTTCTATAAACAAATGAGTGTGTCACTCTCTGGTCTACCAAAACTCACGCCCTACATGTCTATTTTCGTGTGCCATACACAACATGGGTCACTGATGATGATGTGATGTGCATAGAAAGACACTCAAAGCACACAGACAGATAATAAAGTGAGAATCACTGTACAACAGCCAGTTTTTCTGAATACTTGAATTCTCAAGGTGGCAGATAATTGAATAGGCTGAACATACAATTGTCCATAAATGATGTTTTCTTCCAATTCACCCAACTCTGTTATTGTAAAACTGATCATCTTCTATGTACACAAGTCATTAAAGCAAGTAAGCTACACCCTGTTTCATCCATGCAGAAGGATTTATCTCTCAGTGGTTGAAATATGTTAGCCTGGAACAAAGCAGACCAGCTGGCAGACTGACTCACCAAGCCCCGTCACTTAAAAAAAAAAAAAGTTCAACTTAATTTCTGAAGTCTGAATGTGGCTAAACTGACTTTAAGTTGGTCTCTGAGTCAGTCAGACTGCAGCATAGGAAAGTAAGAGTTACTGAAATGTTTATTTCTGGTGAAGAAATGCTCTTTATATCGCATAGTAATCATATGTTTTGCTTGACTGAATGTCCAGCCATTCAAAGTCAGTATAATTAACTCCTCCCTCCCATCTTAAAAACTACCCCTGGAAATTTTCTTAGTTTTAGCCTTTTGTGTTTACACATGATTTAAAGACAGTTGGTAATACAGGCAACTTGTCCTCTCTCAGGTGCAGTGAGTGCTTTCCCTGGGTTTGTACAGCAGAGGGATGGATGTTAACAGAGCAAGAGAGGTACTGGAATCCCAGCGTCTGCATGGACAGAGGGTTCATTCTTCTCCTCTGGTCCCCCCAGTCATCCCCCTACAGACCTCAATTTGTCAGCCAATATGCCCACCGTTTACTGAGGAAATGTTCACTCAGTGCCGGAAATCCGAGGTTTCACCCCACACGTTTGATTTCAGCAGTTACCCAAACAACATCAGGGTTATAACCTGGGTCAAAACAACATAGGTGGGAACTAAACCCGGGAGCGCTGTGAAACTTCAGCTCACCTGAAAGCGATGTTTTCTAAGCAAACTCTTGATACATTGATAGTTTATTATAGAGAAGATGACATGATATGCATGAAGTCACCTGCCCTTAAAGTCAAATTTCTTATTTCATTGCTAAAATAACTTTAGAAAACTATTTTAGTTTTTTTTCTGCAGTGTCTCACATCCAGACTCGTCTGACTTTCAGCAAGGACCAACGTAACAATCAAGGCATTCTGCAAACATTATCACGCCTTGTGTCTTTGTTTGATAAGGTTTATTGAAAATGTGCAAAAGAAAAAAATAACCTTGAACGTTTATTTTTTTGTGATGCAAAACCAAAACCAGAGCAATCTGTACATCACAGCATCAGCCCACTATTAACATTCCTCAATTTTATATCATGTTAAGGTTACCCATCACACAACAGGTGAAACAAACACAACCGCATACACTTTACACATCTTTTCCTGCAGTATTTGTGACACTGAATATCAAAATGTGTCCAAAAACTAAACAATGATATTAAACACACGACAGAATTTAAGCCCAAAAAACCAAAATGTTAAATATTAAATGATCCTGTAGCATCGGGCACAACAATACGAAGCTATCAAAGTAATTTTCTCGTGCAGCCGATCCACTTTGTGGTTAGCTATGAACATTTTTTAAATACTTAAAAGAAAAAAAGTGACCAGAACCAACATCCCCACAAAAACCATTCCTACACCTGCAAGGAGTTCCAGTTCACTGCTGTGACTAAGTTGAATTCAATGTGAAGACTTATCAGTCTCATTTAAAGCAACTACAAACCATTTCTGCATTTTTACAGGTTAATATAATTCATTTACTCACTAAAACAATAATGATAATGCAAGACAAAGCAAGAGCTTGCAGGATAGTAAATGAAATTATGTAGTTTTGTAAAAATATTGTGCAAAAATACTGACTTTTTTATGAATGAACAAGTAGTCTTAGTAGTAAAGTATTCTAAGCTAGTCATTGCACACATTGTGAAAACTCCACTTCTCTAAATGAACATACAAATAGGATATTCCATCTGTTCCTTTATAAGCTTGAGAAACGTATGTGCAGACTTTATTACTTTAGAGTTTTTCGAGGGTCTTGCTGCACCGTGTTTGTGCAGTTTCATTACTGCTCTGCAGGGGAAGCAGAGACCACCTTCACTGCAGTTTCTTCTTTGCCAGCTGGGCCAGCTCTCTGGCTTTCCTCCTCTTCAGCTTCTTCTTAAGGAGGAGCAAGTCGATATAGACAATATGATCTAACACCGTGGAGGCACAGAGGAGTCCACCATGCAGAGCGCCTGCTATTCCACAGCTGAACACGTCTTGGCCTTAAACAGACACATGCAACCCCCCCCACAAGATTAGACACATTTTCTCACATTGAACATGACCGATGCTGAATGTTTTGGTGTAAAACTATTACAAGCATCATTAATTCTTCCCCAGAGAAGTGTGAATTGATCCAAGGACTTTTTAAGAGATCATTTTGTCTTCATCATACCTGAAATGTAGAGGTTTTTGACGGGCGTGTTGCACCTGTTCCTGGCTACAGCTTCGGCATAGAAACGCTCCAGGTTGTGTTCAGCGGAGTACATGGCTCCACGCTGAGATCCAAGGTAGTGCATGTTGGTCAGTGGAGTAGCCACATCCTGGAAAACCAGCTTTAAAGACAAAAAAATCATACAGAAAATTTCAGCTTTCATAGTTTTTTTTTCACAGACAACAGAATCCTAGTTATGTGTAAAAACAACAGATCATACCTTGTTTTTGATTTTAGGAAATAAAGTGCAGGCCCAGTCAAAGAGTTTCTGAGCAAATCTCATCTTGTAGTTGTAATATTCATCACCCCTTTTGCGCACAGTCGTGTCCTTCCACTCTTCAAACCATTCATAATTGACCATGGTCAGTATTGTCATGCAGGATTTTCCTAAGAGCACAAAACATAAAAGGCAACATATGAAACCTGTTTGTCTCTTTGTTTTATGTCTAATCTAAATGCACAGTTGCAACAATTCCTGTTGCTATTCTTGTGGTAGAAAAAAAAGCGGTTGTGCGTACCAGGATGCCGTAGTTTGGCTTCAGGGTCTTTAGCAGACGGCATTGTGATGAACATCATGGGGATGTTGTCAGGTGCTTCTTCTTTGCTCAAAGCAAAGAAGTCCTCCATCCTGGAGAATAAAAAGCAAGAAAATCAACATTTGAAGAGGAGAAAATAAAGTCCAACACTATGAAATTGAAATAAACAAGCATAGTTAAGTAAAGTGTGTGTCTTTATCTAAACTGTCCAAATAATTTTGACATATAAGCATTTGTGACAGCAAGGTTAGTCATGACACTTGGTTTTCCACCTTATACGATAGCACCCCCTTGTGGTTGTAAAAGCTCAGCAGTTCTCAGCAGTTTATTTTATTTTCATACTTACGACTTGTCCATATCATTGTTCTTGAACAGCCAGAAGTTAGTGGACACAAGACCCAGCTCCTCCTCAGTTCCATCAAAACCAGAGAAGACCAGAAATGATCCTCTGCCGTGCTTCATCATGTTCAGTCTGTCCTGAATATCTACAAAATGTAACTTTATTAACAAATTGTAATGTCTTTAGTGGTTAGATTTATTTCAAAATCAGGTAAGTCGCTCACCGTGTTTTACTTGGATCTCAGGTGGGAGAAGTTTCTGGAAGGTAGTGAAGATGCCGCAGTTTGAAACGACCACAGGTGCGTGAACTTCCACTTCTTCCTGGCCTTTCCTCACCTTCACACCTGCCACACGTCACAAACAGAAATTCTCAGCCTGACGTCATCTCTCCACCTCGTTCAGGTAAAAAGAAAAGAGCTGGATGCAGTTCTTACCATAAGCTGCTCCCTTCTCATTAACCAGGATCTGGGATACTGGAGCTCTGACCAGGCAGTTTCCTCCATGTCTCTGAATCGTACGGATGATGTGGAAAGCAATCTCGCTTGCACCACCTTTAGGATAGTAGGCACCTCGTTTGTAGTGGTGAATGAGGAGGGCGTTGATCAGAATGCTGGAGTCCTTTGGAGGCACACCTACATGTAATCAAAATGATACTTTAAACGCCTATTAATTAAAAACTAAACAAGAGATTTAAGGTTGATTGAATCCAGTTTTTAAGTTATTTTTTCCATTACAAATCCAATAAGGTGAGTTGTTCTTTGTTTATTCAGCTTCAAAATCAATCATTTTATGAGGGACCCACCGTAGAAAAGGTAAGAAAAGATGACTTGGAGATCCTTGTTTTTGGTCAATGTGTTCACCAAATCAGTTGCACATGTCCCAGAGAGGCGGAAGACCGGAGAGACAAGGTTTGCAATGCCAGACTTGAGCAGGAATAAAGCCACCCACTTAGGGATCAGCTTCAGAGACGCCAAATAGTGAGTCTTCTTAGCTGAGATCTGAAAATGGAGGATTTAGTGGGGTTTTGTACTGTAGTGTTTTAGGACACATGAGAGACCGAGATATGTGTCACCTAGCAACTGTTACCTTCATGATTTTGAAGAATGTCTCAATGGCCTCTGTGTCATCAGGGAATTGCTTCATCAGGTGAGCTTTCATCTCGGTTTTACCAGAGAAAACGGTGTACTCTTGTTTGTCGTCGCCCAGGCCGATCTGGATGGTGTCGAAATGCTGATTTAGCTCATGAAACTCCAGCTGGCCCTCAGATATCTGGTCAAAGGCGATTCGTAGCAGACTGTTCTCATGGACCTGACCGATGTAGTGGAGACCTGAACACAAAGGAGTGATCAACAATGGGATGGTCTCTTTGGAGCCAACATTCACAAAATTCAAAAAATATATTCAGAGAATATATTTTTTTAAAAAGCAAGTGAATGCATCAAGAAAGAAGCTTTCTTACCAACATCAAACTCAAATCCTTTTTCTATGTAAGTGTGGCAGCAGCCTCCAGCTTGGTCATGCTGTTCCAGGATCAGCACTTTCTTCCCTGCTTTAGCCAGCGTGGCTCCGGCCGTCAGCCCACCGATCCCGCTGCCGATGACAATGACATCCAGGTTCTCCGGCACTTTGTCAACGCTGAATCCTACACAGCAATATTCAGAACAGATGTTAACACGATTCCCTTAATTGCTCTCGTTCGCTCTGTTATCATAAAGCAGGTCATCTTAAAAGTCATCAAGACCTGAAACTGATGCGTTGATATGTGTTACATAAATGTGTTATACAATCCAGTCTGAAGGTTGCACTGCACACTTTTCCTGTCATAAATACTGAACCAAAGCGTGGAGCTGTACTCTGCCTGCAATAAACAGCAGATTACACAGCTTTCACAACCTCCTCATGATAATCTAATTTAGATAAAACACACATGAAAACAATTATTGTACTTCTAATGTTGAGGATCAGCATTAATCAGCAATTATGATTCCCTTGATGAAACAATTGTCGGCCGATATGAAAGGATCTTTTATTGTCATTAATTTGATTGTTTTATGTCTGTAAAGCACTTTTGTTTGAAAAGTGCTGCATAAATAAAGATTATTATTATATATTATTATCTATTCTACAGAATATAACTAAGAACCTGCATTCATTTGTTTTCGTTAGCTCACCGGCCTGTCAGATAGTTAACAAGCCTCAACACCCCACTGTTGTCATATTACAGTAACATAAAAGACCATACTGTTTGAAAACCCTCACAAATATAATATGTTAGAAGCCATCTTTTAAGAAGAGCTCAAATAATAACAAGTTTATAAAATCAAATCAACAGATTCAGAATTTATACATAAGAGCCGAGTGTAAGCATGAGAAATGGGACAAATAATCACATTTTTACTAAAAATGCTGATGAAATAAAATTGAAGAACATTGGCTTGTCAAAGTTATTTTTAGTTCACTTCTATTTTCACAAGCCATTAGATTTATTTGTCACTGGATGACTGTGTGTGCAGCTGATCATTTTCCAGGCTAGGATCCAGATTTTGGTCATGCTGATTAAACAGGGAAATGTGAATTTCACAGCTAATATTATCATGGATGCTTATGATTCCTACAGAGCTGATGAATCTGATTTCGTCATGGATATTAAGTGAGAAGATTGTAACCAAAGTATTTATTTATTTTAAGGTTTTAATTCTTTTAGTTTTTTGTGACTCTCATTTTTCGTTTTTTGTGTGTGTGTGTGTTTGTTTTTAGCTTTTTATTGTGTGTTATTTGCAGTTGAAATGAACCTCAGAGGCCCATCATGGAATAAAAAAAGTTCAATATTTTCATAATGTGGCTATAAATTGAATTGATATTACAATGACAATGTAGATCATCATGGACATCAACACAACTTTATCATCCTGATCTAGTGTGCATTTATTTTACCTTGTTTGATGACTTTATCCCTCTTCTTCTGGTCAAACTCACGGGGTCCAGGAGGTCTCACGGATTCCAGAGAGAAAGGGCTCGGTTTCCCAAACAGGTACCAGTATGTGCCACCAGCCCATATAACCAGCCAAACTAAGAAAATCAGGAGCCACATCTTTACAACAATCAAATCAAAGTTGCAGTGTTTACAGCAGCCGTGGCAGGTGTATTATGAACAAAAGGCCCCTCGTGAGGCTCCTTTTATTGAGTTCTTGTGCGAGTGCCAAAGGTCTGAAGAAAACAGGTAGGGGGGTTGATATGTAACACCGTCTGTGTTATGGCAAGCCATAAAGATAAAGTGGCGAAAGACCCAGTTTTCATGTGATGACGGTGCACAATGTGATGGCATTTATATTCTTGATATCCACAAAGTTATTTTGACTTTATTCTTTAATCATATCTGTTTAAACAATGCAAAGTTTGGCTACTCTCTCCTTGGAGGGGGTCACAGTGTCCCGACTTGCAGGACGAGGCCAGAGAGAGCCGGGCTGGATGTTTTTGGATGTTGATAGTGCCGCCATATAAAAAAAACAACTTGCCCTTGTTATCATTGAAACACTCCCTTGACTGCTAAACGCTTTCTACTGACTGTTTCCCCGGATCAGAGTGACTGTCTTGTCTAAACAGACTAACTGCTGCATTATTAATCCTTTTTCTAATTTTGTGATCGTTTGCTTTACTTTGCAAAACAAAAACAAAAATCTCCAATAAATTGTCGAAGCCATTTCCACAATAAAAGAAAACGTATTCAGAGTCAAAAATGTAAAAGAACCGTATGTTGAGTGTAGTAGTACAAAATATTCCATCACTGCAAAGAGCTCAACCTGCACAGATTAGATAAACTCACAATTACTCTTATCTGATAAGGCAATTAAGATTAGTTGCTATCTATCGTTAGACTTTATACATATGGTGTCTAGTTTATGTCTTTACAACGACCCAACTGAGTGATTTTAGGCCAGATAAGAATAATGTAATTGTACTTGTGAAACCAAGAAATGGACACATTTTCTATGAAAAATCCCTCTAATAAAATGTCACGATGACTCACATAAGCAGCTCTCCGGTATCTACAATATATTTCTCTTCAAAGCGTGTGATAAATCATGCTACGTGGTCCATTTAGGACAGAGTTTCCTTGGAGTCTGTGCCTGGACTTTACTCTCATGTTATGTAATTTCTGGCTTTTAGGTTACATTGAGATATAGAATCTGCAGTCGACGATAACAAAAACACACCAAATTACAAGTTCTTTGATTATTCAGCTGGGCCATTGATATAAATGTAACATGGTAAATATGTTGAAGTTTATTTCTCGACTTATATTTATAATAATAATAGTAATCACATTAAATTTGAAACTATTTTGTTTTGACTATTTTATTACACTCTGATGCATCAGCTTGTAGTAGCGGTGACATGATGGAAGGAAGGCAATGGATATGAACCTCCCGAGTCTAGATCAGTGGTTCCCAAACTGGGGGTCGGAGGGTTAGTAGACATTTTTTTATCATGGCTGTCAAAATTAAACCATTAGTTGAGAGATGAATCTAAATTTAGCGCTTTAATTTTTCTAACAATGCATAAGTCCACCTTAATCCTCCTTATCTATGAATATAAGGACAGTTTTCAAGCTTTATATTTAGAGGATCCTGCAGGAATGACCCATCTGATATCATACAATTAGTAATTGTCATCGCTGGAGGGGCGTATAGTGTCTTGGGTGTCGTGGCTCAAAAAGTTTGGGAACCACTGGTTTAGATGATGGACGATGATGAATCAACAACAGAGATTTCTACTACCAAAAGAAAAGACAAGAAAATATGAGGCATATCTTGCCCTGGGCTTGACAAGGGGAATGGTCAAGTAATGGTGATGGCCGGTGGTGGGTAATGAAGAGAGACCACAGTGTGTTTACAAGTTACAACGCCACTAGAGAACTTCTTTTCCTGAACAAAAGGATAAGCCTGTCGATTACTTTAAAAATGAATCACTCAACTAGTAGTCTGCATTGTTTCCTGGTTTAAAATGCCTCACACTAAAGAAGAGGAATTAATTTTTTTTTGTCAATCAACCTTTACAGATTAAGATGTCATACTTCAGAGTCAGTCTCTTATTTCAACTTGCTGAAATTTTTTCACCATTCAAATCTTTGACCAAAAAAGCTCTTTAAGAGTTTTTTTGTTTGTTTGTTTTTGAAAATGACCACAAAATGTAGGTCAAATGGTCCTGAAGAAAATGTTTAATGGGTTCAGAATGACACTTAAGTGGATGGAAAGATCAAAGAGGAAGTCAAGATGAAGAAAAGGAATGAGCTTAAAGACTTTGGCACAGGAAGCAGCTTTGTGTCAACAGGCCAGAGTGTCTCGCTGCGCTGCAAGAAATCCTATTACAACTTACACTAAGCAGGAGGTGCACAGGAAAACAGGTGAGTGGACTTTTACTGACACGCCATCGGAGATGTAGTCAGTTAGAAATGAGTATAATACAATGATGGGAATCAATAATCAGAGCCTCTTCAGGTTGAAGATTTATATAACTAATTGCATTTAATTACAAATGGACATATTTTCATATCGACAGGTACATACAGTAATCCGGTGATGGAAAGGATCTCCTCTTACATATCCTAGTTTCTTTCTACTGTACATTATGTCCACAAGCATTCTACAAGGAATATCACAAGATCGTAACCATCTCTGATAAAAAACAAACAAAACTGCGTGACTTTCCCTTTGAATGCCCGTGTGCTATGTTATTATGCAGCCTCCTTTGTCTCCCTTGTAAGGATTCTTGTCGTCTGGAACTCCCTTAATCAGCGGGTCATTTGGTGCCAGTCCTTCAACGAAAGAGATTGTGTCTGCGCAGTTTGCACTCACCTGTTCAGAGGGAAGAATAAAACATCTGTAAGGACAGTTTTTTTACAGGCACAAGAAATAATCTAATATGTGTCTCCTTTTATTGTTTCAATTTTGTTTTGATTCAAAATGCGTCTGTAAGAGAAAACTAAAAGTATGTTTTAAAGAAAAAAAGATAAATGGTTGACTTACGGCTGTCCTTGGTGTGCTAACTTCCTTCTTCAGCTGGTCCAGCTCCATTTTCAGGATTTCTTTATCTGACATGTCCCGAGCCATCCTGACTGTAAGGTGAGATCGAGATACTTTTTTCAACTTATGTTAAAAATCAAAACCAATGCCTAAAAAATTCCATTCTTGATTTTCCAAAGTGCAACAATCTGAACGTTCTTTAGCTAATATTCATATTTCTCTTCGAATACTGAAGTTCAAAAAATCAAAAGACAAAAATATTTCTAAATACAGCAAATACAAATGTTTTAATCGTTAGTTTTTTTACCTGTTGAATGGCGGGATCCCCAACAAAGAGAAAAATGTGTCGGCTCCTAAGAGCTCACCAACTGTACGCCTTCCTCTTGTCCGGTTGCTTCTCCGCACTGACTGAGCTGTGCTGTCCCACTGCTCCTCATCCCAGCTGATCCCCCCCACTGCTGGCTCGGGTGAGGTCGCTACAGGATTGGAGCTGATGTCACCAATCCCCCATGATGAGATTAAACAATCAGGGGCCTTAAAAGCTGAACAGGAAGGATGGAGAAACAGACAGAGAGACAATAAAACAGAAATGATAAGATTTGTGTGCATCATATCATCTGTTACTGGCAGATGTGTAACTCTAAAACATCGTGGGATCAGTTTCATCTGTGTGTTGCCTCATTAGTGTTACACTTTACATATTGAAACAGTCAAGCTGACAGAAATCTGCCTTAAGTGAAAAACAAAGAACAGCTTTAAAGATTTTAGTACTTTTTGAAGTAAGTTTTCAAGCATGATCCAATTAAACCAAGAAAAAATCCCCCTCTTAGTTTTTCCATATAATTTTAATAACGACTTGCAACATAATAATAAAATGAACATTGAAAAAGAAGGCCTAAGATTTTTGTTTTGGGGATAGTTTAGTTAGATTTTTCATCAAGCATCGATTTATTCATGTTTATAACCAGAGTTTACAAAAAAAAAATCTTAGGAATTTTATTGTTTTTCCTTTTAAAACCAGTTCTTTGTAGCTTTTTGTAGGATCTGATTTAAAACAACGCTGTCTTATTTTAAATAGTTTGTGAAATATCAACTGGAAATTTGTCATTTCATTTAGCAAAAAAATGTATAATATAATTTGCGTCACTCAAACTAGAGCAAATCTTCATGGAAAAGTGGGTTCTTATCATGTCTTTATAATACTTTCTGACCATCACCTCCTTCTGACATTTGATGTGGGACATGGTATGCTACTGATCCTTAACTCAACCTTCAACAGGACTCTCACTAAGCCATTTTCAAGATCTGGGTTAGGACTCAAGATTAACCTCGCACACGTCACTGTGGATTAAGAGCTGAGTGGAGATAGTGCTTATAACTGTGAAGGCCTTGTGGGCCATTTTGAAACTAGCTATCTTCAAAGAAAAGAAGTTGTCTTATTGTCACTTATGAGGTTGTGACTTATTGTTGAGTTCCTGATGGTGTATTGGCATAGAAGATCATTTATCATGCAAAATATCAACATACTTTCCAATGTTGTTTAGGTTAAACAGACAATATGAAGAAGTTTCCATGAGCTTTGACAAATAAATAAATGTTGGCAGTAATGTGTATATCATTCAAAATGCTCATATTTCCTTGTAAAATAAATGCGGAAAATGTTGATGAAAATAATGACAGATTTTATCAGAAAGGGATGTACTTTAGTGTCTCGGGGACTCTTCATTGAACCCCTGGTTTCAATTGTGGGTATTGTTGCTTTACTTCAGCAAAATGAACAAAAAAAACTGAACAAACAGACAATGTACTGTGTTTAAAGTTATTGTTAGCATTTTGACAAATAATACCAAAAGCATACTTAAACAGGACCGCAAAGATTTCTTGTAGACTGGTAAACAATGAGGTCAAGTTGCATCCGCAGGCGCATTTCTTTGACATGTCAAAACCTCTGTAATGACATTTATTGTCCTGTAGGTGGCGGAGTTGGTCCCCTTTACAATCAACGTAACGTTTGCTATCTCAACCAATAGGAAAACGAGTTTGCCTTGAATAGGAAGTTTGTTCAAAATAAAAGTTGTCCCGTATTCGTTTGAATTAAAACTACTCCACATAGAAAGCCTTATACTTTTAATTTGACATGTGACGGCATTTTCCCCCGGAAGTCATAACATCTAGATTCGCTGGCGGATAGTTGACTGGCAGCTATGGCAGGTCCCAGTAGGAAACAGATGTTGAGGTTTCTGTCCCAACTAGGGGCGTTTATTCTGACACGGTTTGGATTTTGGAACTGTTTCAGTATGCTAATGCTGTTTGCTGAAAGAGCGGAGTCAAAAAGGTAAAAGAGGTGATTAATGCACTTTGAACCATTTAGCTCACATTAGCTTACAAGCTAACCACGTCAGTTTAAGACGACTTCCTGACAGTTTTAAAGGAAAAAAAGTTCATTAATTGACCAAATATATTACTTAAATTCTGCATAGAAATAAGCGTAATCAATGCGACAAGAGTAAAACTTATTTTCTTGCGTTTCTTGTTAATGTGGAAAAACTGCCAGCTTGCAAATTGGTTTGTATTTCAATTAACTACCAGACTCGAAGCTCACGTTGCCATGTATAGTGGTCTAAATTAAGATGGATAGCCGTATTTAGCCCAGCATGTAATTTTGAGTGTCAAAGTATAGACTGTAATTTTACTTGCACTCTTCCATACACTGGGTGGGTGTTACTCTAGTTTTGTGGTGGGCTGCTCAAACTTGCACAGCCACACCCCTCTAACTTCCTGTAATTACAGAAACTTCGAGGGAAAAAGGTCGTGATTATTTTCCAAACCTTTGTCAGAGTGTTTAACAAGAGCCATGCAGTTGATTTTATGCAAAATTATAGTAAAAGCCTATTTGAATATTTGAGTGATCATTAGGCAAGGCAAGTTTATTTATATAGCACAATTTCAGGTTCAAGACAATTCAAAGTGCTTTACATAATACATTAAAAGCATTTCAGATAAGAAAAAAATCGTAGAATTAAAAAAAAGCAGCTAGAATTACAATAAAATCATTTAAACACACAAAAACAATCATTAAACAGATTGAAAGCAAATGAAGTTAAAAGTTACCGTGGGGGTTTCATGCATAGATGCATGAGAACAGAAATGTTTTTAACCTGGATTTAAAAGTTTCTACATTTGGCGAAAGTTT
>JAOXYM010000023.1:5117949-5128895 GCA_028567055.1 Leptatherina wallacei | reverse complement strand
GGGGGGGGGGGGGGGGGGGGGGGGGGGGGGGGGGGGGGGGGGGGGGGGGGGGGGGGGGGTAGAATGAGACGAGTTAGTTAAGGAAACTATGGATGCTTTATGGTTCATGTTTAAATTATTCTTTATAAAGTCTAATTTAAGATTTAATCTTTCCTCTTTCTTTTTTGTCTTTTTCATTTAATGGTAATTTGATCTTCAGGATCCAGGGCCCTCAGCGCTCCTCCTTGTGGTCTCAGACCGAAGACAAGGAATGCCGACTTTGTCTGGCAGTGGAAACAGAACCACCTGCGTCGCGTTCCCTGGCTGACCCACACTGCCAACTCAAGAAGATAAAGTGGAGTCCTTCTGTGTTTGCTGTGCTTGTGAACGTTGCATGGACTTCTGACTTTCCACGTCTCTAAAATGTTTCTCAACCTGCGGGAATGATGAGAGAAATGCATTAATGAGGACAAACATGCACACGGAGCTGTCAACAAGATTTATCGACGCTCCTCGCATCAGATTTATTCATGAACATGAAAACCCACTGAAATGACTTGCATGTGCCCTGGAGATCTTTTTGCTGGCATCGTTTGTTTAGAAAGCATTTGCGAGACCACTTAGGGGATGAGACCGTTCTGAAATGGTGGCGATTGAAACCATTTCTGGATGACATTTAGCTCGAGATGATAGCAAACGTCTGTTTATGGAACAAGACAAGATCAGCTTAGTGGCTAGCTTTTGCCGTTTTAGCAGCTGTTGCTAGCGGTGCTGTGGTAATATTATGACGAGCTCATCACGTACGGGTTAAAAGCTGTATGGAGTGATATACGAGTCCTCATTTGCGTCACATTGCTCCACGTCCCTTATATAAAATTGATCTAAGACCACATACTGAAGGTAAAACAAATGTCGTTTGAAAAAGATCAGATTTCTGTTTCAACTCAGAAGTCGCTTTTTTCGGGTCATGTGAACGGCACCCTCTGTTGAATAAGCTGCAGAAAAGTCGACTTATTTTCATTTGAGCTGAGAAGTCACATGATTATAACTAGTTGACAGGGATTACCTGCAGAAATTAACTTAAGAAAAAAAGGAAAAGGGAGGTTATTAAAAAGGTACCACCACATCTTCAGGTGTCACATTCTAACTAAATATTGGAGTAAAAAAGCATCTGAACTACTCTTTACATAATTTTAGTACAACTAAATGAAATCTTCGCAGAAAGATGCTCTGAAAAAGAGAACTTTCCCTTTAATTAGATGAACGTTATACCTAAATAACACTAGTCTATAATAGCAGGTTTTTCCATCTGAACTTGATACTGACTTAACTACTGTATCCTCCCCTTCTCAAATTCATATTTTAACATTTCTATCATCATTACGCTCGGTTTTTTCCTTTTTGTTAGCCGGGGTGATTACACGTCACAACACAGGGTGACCTTAAGTAGACCTATCCTGAGAACATGTCAGATTCTCTGTAGTAATCTGACCACAAGGAAATCTGATGAAATCAAGAGCAGACGGGCTACAGACAGCTAATAACCAGCGGCAGATGCCAAGATCAACTTTAATCTCGCGGCACGTGTTTTTTGTGTGTGTTTTTTTTCCCCTGCTGCACAAAAATCACATGTCAGAATTATAGAGGCTGCAGTCAAAACAAGGATGCCCTACTGGCATCTCAGCCCTGCATTAACTGGTTTGTTTTAATAGTGCATATACGCCGTTCAAGCATCCCTGCTCTGTTGGGTGCATAAAAAGAGTATAAAGATTCCCCATCACACAGCCCTGAAAACAGGTTTAATCAGAGAAACATCTGTCTCTTGGTTACGCCATCACAGAGTTTTTCCCCTCAATGATAGTGATGTTCCGCTGTCTTTAAGCTAAACACATGAAAGACATGGGGTTTATATTCAGATTACCACATCCCACATACGCTTTAAAAAGGACACATTTGGCCACATCTGTAGTGTAGAAAGGGTTTTTATTCTGCCTTGTTTTACCTACGACTTCTCAAAACAGAACTACTCAATACAGAACCTTAGTTCGTATCTAGGGCTGCACGATAGATCGTTAAAAAAAAATTTTTTTTTTGTTTTAAATCACAATCTTGATTCTCACATACACGTGATCTCATTTCTACACTCTGCGATTCTGAAGCATTTTATATGATGAGCTGCATCACAAACAAGTGCTCCTATTTTCTTCCCGGATTTTAACGAGCGCCCCCGAACGCAGCACTGCCGCTGCCTCCTCCCTCAACCCTCAAAGGAGGAAGTCCGCCTGTAGGTCAGTGTTTGGAAACAGTCTGCGAGAGTTTGCGGAGGAACGTCTGCTCTCTGCGGTAATGAGGGTTGAACGGATGGAGACTGAGTGCTAGTGTCGACTCACCCACCGACCCAAATCACACTCGTGACCCAAAATGGTGTTAAAGGACTGACAATAAAAACAATGTAATCATGCAAAACTCAACCAAGTCAAATTGTGGGTCAAGTTAGAGGGCTGAAGTCAATCAATCATTAAAATTGATATCTTTAATAATTGCAGGACTCTTAAAGTGAGTTTTTCTAAATACAGAACAGACAATCTATTGTGACTGTGGCCTTGACCAATAAAGGAAAATCTCATTTTAATGTAATTTAATTTGAAAGATATTTACACGGATTAAAATATTAGCTGATAAAAATACTTGATTCCATCTTCTCAAATGTGATGATGCTCCACTTTTCTACCTCCTCCAATGAGCTTATGTGTTTGGTATAATTTGTCCACTTAGGTTATTACAAAAAAAAAAGAAAAAAGCACCACGTTCAGGCAAGTTTGTAAGTTTTCCTGCACCGAATAATATCTTATTGGATTTAAAAAGACTTCAAAGAAAAAAAAAGGAAAATGATCTGACTGCTATAGATCCGTTTTGACCTGGATTTAAGAATTTCTGAACTACTTTATGGCCTCGAGTTCAGGTTTCACTTTCAGTTCCGTTTGTTTAAGCGTTAGTCTGCTGCCTTATAGTGACACCTAGTGGTTTTGCTGAATCTTTAGCAGGGATCTCTAACTCCAGTCCCCGCGACCTTCTGTCCTGCAGGTTTTAGATGTTTCCCTAATACAACACCTCACTCAAATGAAACGCTCTGCATGAGCCTGTTAATGACTCATTGATTTGAGACGAGTGTGTTGCCGCAGGGAAACAGAAGTAGCTCATGAGGACCAGAGTTGGAGATCCCAGCTTTAGAGGGAGGTGGATTTGCATAAGATCACGACAGAGTCCATCCTAAAAAGCTTCACGTTCAAGCCGGGTTTCATATACTGGCTGCTACAGGAGGGTAGTAGGTGCGAGGACAACCAACTATAGTGCTTCATTAACACTTCATTTGGGTGAAGCTGCGCAACTTTCCCAGCTGGAGCTTCCCCCAGGGTATCAGGCAGTTCTGGAGCCATCTAGTGCATACTTACTGGCATTTTCTCCATAGGGGTCAGGGACTTGACTTACACTACTACTGTAATATTTTACCCCCCATAAAACAGCCCAGGTTCACCAACTTTGTGAGAATTTCACTCAAGTCTCTCTTCCTGATATTTCAGAAATCAAACCATCAAAGACAGAAAAGATAAAAAAAATGCCTACACGAGTTAGTTTGGAACAAACTGTGCGGAGGCAAAGCATACTTACTATTTTGCGTACATGACTTAAAGCGCTTCCCTCTTTGCCTTTGCAGTTCTCAACCTGGTAAGGCGGTGAGATTACGACATCGTCCATCACAATAATGTTCTTCTCCTGCCATTTACAGTCTTTGATGCTGCAAATAGAAGCAAACATTACCTTGTTTTACACAGATGTACGTTTAATTGTCAATCCATCAGCTAAACTCCTTAATCCACTCAATTCTAGGAGGTAAATCAATCGGGATTTTCAAAATGTGGGTTAATTACTTGGAAGTGTTTTGACTTCTACAAATTTTAGAAACAGCTTCGTTAACCATAAAATATCAGACTGATCAGAGAGACTGAGCAGTAAGAAAAATGTCAACTACACTTCCTCTATAAAGCAGTAGACTTCATTACACCTTCCTTTTCCATAAATAGGTTACAGGAATCAAAGCAAAACGGTTTTGTGCCCTTCTTCCATTTAAAATTTCTATTCAGACTCTTCTGGAAACAACTGCACTCAGACAAAAACTGAATTATTTAAGAAACGGAGGCATTTATTCCGTTTGACAAGTTGAATGAATGCAGACACGTCTGCTGGCATGATTCTGCTGAACTCTTGGTTTGGGTGTGAAAAATTTCTCCACTCTTTTATTTTAAAAAAAGATCTTAGTTTTGATTTCTTGATGCTACATTGGTGGGCAAGTGGAAAACATTTCCACGAATCATTTCCCCCAAAAACTAATGTCACCACCCAGAATGTTTCAGACCAAATCCAGGTACGTTCAAATCCAGAAAATCGATTGTTAAAAGGACTCATCACTGGCTGTCAATCAGGTTGTGGAGCAAAATGAAAAAATAATTTTTCATTTAAAAGCAAGAGAATATTTAAATTGTGAGGTTTAGGAAAGCCACCAAAAAAACAGAATGGAGTAAAGTATAGGCATTTATGGTATTTTGGATCAGACCTAAATATTCTTGCACCACTCTTGAACAACACTGGGTCACTTCAGATCAGCTCTCTTCCTGCAGTTAAATTTAGGTTGGAATCACAAATGCATGTTAACAGGTTGTTCAACCGTGTGATAGTGTGAAGTTCTTACGTTTTGTGAATAGTCTGGAATAGCTGTTGGCCCTCCACAGAAACCCCAGCACTGATTGCATAGGCTTGGGACAGCTTGTCCTCCTTTTCTGACCGTGCTCGATTGGCAAGCTGTGAAGATTTGAAGAAAAACAAAAAAATTCTTTATCATCAAATATTTGTTTTGACCGCCTTGTACAAAACAACAGAACTTCATTTTTCAGGTTTCACCCATATGTTGTGTTTTGATTTAGGACTCAAGCAGCTATTGTTTAAAAAAAAAAAAAAATCTGACTTCATAGATGTAATTTGAGAATTAATCAAGTTAAAACAGGGCTCAGTTTATGATTGTATGAATTGGACTATTGCAGCATTCTAAAAATGTACACTCTCCAGTTGTCTGCATTTCTACTTGAAACCCAACTACGCCAAACCCCTATAGCTTATCATTAATTAATTAAACTGCTGAGTAGCAATTTTATTGCAGCCTTCAAACACCAGCATGAGATAATTTCATGTCGGAGCATTCAGGCAAACAAATCAAACGGAAACATGATCAACCATATCTAATTAATCATAAACCAGTCACCTGTAAACTTTACTTGAAGTGGACTATAAAAAGAAAAACAGATTTAACGTGCTGAATGGAGGCGAGACTCAGACCACACTTTGCTGGATATTTCAGAAAAGATACGCGTTTACACTCCGAGCCCTACTGAAGGCCAGTGTCATGGCGGAAGAATGGGAGGCAGTTTGTCCCTAAAACAGAGGCTGCACTCGACCAGACGATGCCTTCACTCGTACGTTACACACTCACAAACATAAAAACTGGATCAATACAGAAATTTGTGTTGAACTTTCTAATATAAAAAAATCTTAAAATGTTGATCAGGAATTTTCTGAGGTGACAAGTTTATGCTGGAAGCTTCTTCCTTGGCTTTTCTATGAAAATACACCAAAGTAATACCAGAATACACGGCATGGGCTTCCTTTCTATGAATAAAAAGCATAGACAGGTCAGATCCTGTGGACACAAATGAGGACCTTTTGGTTTACATGACATTAAAATCAGAAACTCCGATCTCATTGAAAATTGGCAATCATGGCACAAATAACACAAAACTCTCCCAAAATTACGGACTTACCTTGCTAACATTCAGTGATGCTAGTGGAGGTGGAGTCTCGGTGCGGTCATTTATTATGTCCACATCAGAAACATAGGCTAAGTTGATCAGGATGACGTCGTTGAGGTTTGGCTTACCACTGGAGGAAGCACATTCTTGGAGGGAACACAAGTCAAGGCACACAACATGACAATTCCTTACAGAACAAATATATCTCTGTCATCAAACCCCTGAAGAACTTGAGCACCCTCTGACAGAGAAGCTTATGATACACAGAGCTGTGGCTGCTGAACACTGACAGTGAAAGGTGGTGCCAGTTACCGCATGTGACCACTAAAGGCATGCTGCCACCTATAGTAACCACGGATGAATGAAGGGAGACTGAAATGCCACATACAGCCGCAAAGCATGTGCTTGCTTTCTCTGATTAGGAAGAAAATGATCAGTGTAAAAAAGGCCCTAAATGAATTGTTTTTTTTTAATCTATTATCCAGTGGCATTTATCCCTGTTAATTTGGTTTTAATAAAAATTGTCTATTAATTCAAAATTAGAGGTTAACAACAAAAAACATACATGGACTTGAAGGAAATAGTGAAACAATGACAACAAAAATGTCTTGTTTTTCCCAAACACATACAATCTACTGTCTTCACCCACAATTCCCACTTCCACTTTCATTTAATACCAGGAAGGCTTGTTCGATTAGAAGTGAGATCCTGATGCACAATGGGATCTTACTGCAAATCCAGTTTCACATTTTCCAACTACATTGTGCGTAGATTTTATTCCGACACAATCAGTTGTTACGACAATAACAGGCCTTGTCAAAAGGACACCTTAAGGTTAAAAATAGCATGCTCCAAGTTCTCTTTGACACATATCCCATAAGAATACCAACTTACCAACCACCAACATGAGCATTTGGATGCGGTCACGAGTGTTGCTACTTGTTCAACAAGTTCTGAGACCTGTTATCTTTGGATGTCAGTCATAAATTGTGATAGCTGTGATAGCTTAAACTTCAAAATTTCAGATTAGTTAGTGTTAAATGAATACAAAAGGCTAAAATTTTCATGAATCAAAGATCAAATGTTTGTATATATTATGGTGCCATAATTCTTGGAAACAGCCATCATAATAAATAAGTATTCGGAGAAGCTGCAAATTTTTATTAAGCGATAGGATTTGGAGATAAATTTGAAATACCACCTCTGATAAATTCAAACATTTAACATCCATCTTACGTCAGGTAAACATAAACTGCAAGTTAGTTTCGGTTTTACTCATAAAGTGAACATATGAATGAATGAAGCTCATCATACACGTACACGAATGTTCCCATGAATGGGTGTAGGCATTTTCACCGGCAAGCTAAGGTTAGATGTAATTAGCTCACGAATCCTAATGAAATGCTAATGAATTGATACGTAATTCCCTCGAAAATTTTTTACAGTGTCACTATATTCGAGTGAAACAAGACAAAAATCAAGCTAATAAGCTTGAGAAAAGCTTCCACCGTTAATTGAGCAGCGGCAGTAGCAGTGTGGGTTTGACCGAAAGTTAGCATGTTAGCCGAACTAGCAGCAATTTGCCTCAAGCGTGGAGTAGTAGCCGCGGCTCATTCACAACTAACTTTTATAAATAACAGCTGGCATTTCCGAGTAATGGCATGGTATGTGTGGTAAAATCGTGGACACGAGTCTTAACGAGAGCGCCGAATGTCACTTAGCACTGCTAACTAGCATCGGCTTGTGCCTGCTGAGAGCATACAGCCATGATGCCTTACGAGGATTCGTTGCCAGATAGTGATCCATGTTGAGGGCTGGCAATACAATGAGTGAATTCAAAACACATGCACGTCCTAACAGATTACATGAAGCCTATATATACACTCACACGACACCAAAAATGTCTTCAATGGATAAAAGATGGATAGGAGGCTATCTCACAAAATGAAATATTTTAAAAAAGGACAAATATGTTTAACTGAACTACCACCAATTACGCCTGCGCGGATCACTATTTGACATATTTTCGGTTACCCTACAGGCCCTTGCACCCAGGCAGGCCAGCAAGCCATCCGCAGCGCGAAACAAAGAAAGGATACTCAAAGTTAACATCTTGGACTGGTAATCAAACGCAACCACTTCTCCTTGCAGACGCTGACCCAAGCAGGTGAGGCAAGAGACATGGCTCCCGACGCTGAAATACTCCCCCGGTCCAGGAGCCGCCATCTTCTCCGCCAGGAAACCGGAGCGCCTGCTTTACGTAAAGCAACGTGATGTCGTAGGGATACGTAAAGCAACGCGATGTCGTAGGGATACGAAATCTGGGCGTGTCGTTGTACGTAAGGTTATGATCGTTTATTCCATTGCGATTAATTTTTGATAATTCCTGGTTTAGCCTATTTAAACACACTTTCATGATCAAATTACCCATAAGATTTTGATTAAAGATTAAATGTGAAAATAGTTTCTCCGTGCAAGGTAGAAAAGATGGGGGTTTGCCCCCCCCCCCCTCGCGGAGTTATGTAGTACTGCTTGATTCTGCCCTGCATCACATTCTGATGTACAACACAAGAAGATTGCATCTTGATTCACTTCCATACATATAAAATTGGGAGACGACATTGAAATGGAGTCGATACACACTCAGGGCATTTGGGTGGCCGAATTTCTCCAGCAGCGGACGAGAAGTTTGGAAAAATTTTGGCTCATCATCACACATATTGGAGACCCAAAAGCAGCTTTTCTGCTTGTCTTTCCTTTTACGTATTTCATTAGCAAACGAGCTGGAGTCGCAGTGCTTTGGGTCGCTGCCATGTCGGAGTGGTTAAACCTGGTGTTGAAATGGTAAGTCTGAAAGAGTCAGGTTACATCACTTCATTCAATGTAACATGTTAGCATTTAGCTTCAACATTTAAAAAAAAACAAACAAGGTATTGCTTATGTTACATTTATTTTTTATTATTAATATTTTTTTAATTGTAGGTTATTCTTTACAACGACAAAATTCTAAAATGATTTAACAATAATCCTGTAGACGTTTTCCGGTACAACATTGCAGTCCAGCCTGCTGCATTGTCCGTGTTGAAACAGGCATATGCGGAACACTTTACAGTAGTAACCTTACAGTTACAGAAAAATGCTTCTGTGCCCTCCAAATGATAATCTTGTCAAGTTTTTGTCGTCCGGAATTACTTTCTTTTTGGTCCACATTGGATAAAACGATAATAAAAGTAGAATTAAAAAGTATAACTTTTAAAAAGAACTCTGATATTGTGACAAAAATAGGTTTTATTTAATAAAAAACAAAACAAATGTCACTGATTAAATGGCAGCAGCAATTACAATCTGAGACAGCATGAAATATCAGCTGCAAATGTAGCATGCATAATTGTGGTAAATGTTTAAGGTTTAAAACTTAAGAGGTCAGAGCATATGCTGATAGATTATCTAAACATTCAAGGACATTTGTTGAAATTGTTCAAGGCAACTGTACAAGAGTTGAGACAAAGAAAAGTTTTATTATCCAGAATATAAACAGTTCATGAAGCGTTTATGTTACACAGATTATTCTTATCGTGATCCCCGGCATATTTATGTGACATGATGTCCTTTTTGTTTTATTTACACAGGATGCTGTTTGGAGAAAGGCCATTCTGGTGGATAGGAGAATCCCGCTTATTTCTCAGCACGCAACCCAAAGTTCATCAGTTTCCATCCACCTGCGAAACTGGCCCAGGTGAGAAGCCCTCAGATAAAAACTGAAACATGTTCGAATCGTAGACAGTACTCTTGATTCATCGTACAGTCAGAGCTCCAAAGTTGGCATCTGTCTCTCAGGCAGTCCATCGGGACACGCGATGGTGACCGCAGCAGTCTGGTGGGTCGTGGCGTCCTCACTGGGGTCGTTCCTTTACAGCCGTACCCACAGGTATGCCTGCGTGTAGTATGAACATTTGTAAAGTATGTTATACTAATGCAAAGAAAATGCAGGATACAAGAACCCTTTTTTTCTTTTTCTTACGCCTTGCTCTCAGCATGGTGATTTCTGCTACTCCATACTTGCTGTATGTGCTGATGCTGGTAGCGGTTGGAATATCCAGGATCTTTATCCTTGCCCATTTCCCTCACCAAGTCCTTACAGGCAGCATCACAGGTCTGAGTACAGTATCACATACTTTATCATATCATGCATAATATTTGTGCTTGAAGTAAAAATGTAAGAACATGCAGGAACTTTAATGAAGAATTCTTTCAGGATTCATTCTGGGGGTTGTTCTGAGCCGCAGGGTACCAGAAGGTCGCCCCCTTCTGTTCTTCTTTTGCTTCAGCACCGGCTTGCTGCTCAGCGCTCTGATGCTCCACGCCGGACTGCAGCAGCTTGGAATCGACCTCTCCTGGTGAGTCTCGGCATATGTCTGTAAAAATGTGCCAGTCTAGTTTTATAATGAGCTCTGCCTCAATGTTCAATGTTCTGCTTATCCTACAGGTCTATTGCTGTGGCGAAGAAGTGGTGCAGTCGTGCAGAGTGGATCCGTTTGGACACAGCCCCGTTCTCCTCCCTGACTCGAGACTGTGGCGCCCTGCTAGGTTTGGGGCTGGCCCAGTACTGGAAGCCCGGTGGTTGGCCCTTGCCGTGGGCTCCGAGAGCATTGTCTCTGGCCATATCATCCATGGGACTTTACCACGTGAATCGCCTGCCGCTCCCCGTCCGACCACAAAGCCTCTTCTACGGGTTGTTCTTTGTTAAATTTGTCCTCGTGCCTCAGATCGTCATGGTGCTCGTGCCGGGCCTAGTGCACCTTTTCACAACCAGAAAGAAGAAAGACTAGACGGGAATTCCTCTTTCATACCTCACAGCTTTCCTCTTGAGTTTTTACAATCATTTCAAATGTCAATTTAAAACATTTTGAGTTTTTTTACTTCATCAAATTATTTTTCTTATGTCTTTTAAGAGTCACCTGAAATTTCTTAAGCTCAGTTTGGGAGTTCATTTTTTTTTTATGTATGATGGGACAGAGTTGACGGGCTGCACGGTGGTGTGGTGGTTAGCACCGCAGCCTCACAGCAAGAAGGTCGCTGGTTCGAGCCCCGGGTGGAGCTTGAGCCAGA
>JAOXYM010000023.1:5107245-5117849 GCA_028567055.1 Leptatherina wallacei | reverse complement strand
CCTGATAATTGCTGGGATAGGCTCCAGCCCACCCGCGACCCTGCATGGATTAAGCGGTACAGAAGATGGATGGATGGACGGACAGAGTTGACATTGACTGCACTAAATGCACCGTTGCTGTTACAACAGGGATCTCGAGGGCCACCGTCCTGCAGGTTTTAGATATTTCCCCGCTTCAACACACCTAACTCAAATGAATGGGTCATTGTGCAGAACCTAACAAGCTGTTGGATCCATTTAAATTGGAATCAGGTGTGTAGGAGCAGGGACATACCTAATAACCCGCAGGACAGTGGCTCCTCGTTGAGATTCCCGTGTTTTAAGTTGAGCGAACACTGCTGTATTTGTACCAAGCTAAAGATTGTTTCTGGGAAAAGTAAAACTTTGATGTTTTTTGCATTGAAAAAATATTTATATCGAAGAATGTTTCACGTAAGACCTACCTTTTCGAGACTATCATTGTGGAGAAAATAAAGACATTGAACATGGGTGATAAAGTAATTAATGGTCAAACATTGTGCATCATAATGTATAAAGATTTGATAGTCTGTCGACCGAATAAGAAAATCCCATTTGTATGTAATACACAAATCAGTAAAATAAATAACTGACATGCGGCATTTGTTTCAGTTGATAACCATTTATAAATATGCTCTTTTTTTTCTAATACATAGGTTTGACTGTACAGATTACAATCAGTTATCATGAGATAAAAACACATTCTTTTTTATTGTTTTTAATGAAACTTTTTATCACAGCGATCTGAAAGCTCACATTTACAGACAAGAGAACTCTGCTCAGCAAGCAAATACATTAAAATAAAATAAAAGAACCTTTTTGCCTGGTGAAGCTGAGGGGAAAATGATAAGGATAGTTCAGGGACAGCAGTAGTCTCCTTATCTTGTTCCCGACATTGTATCACACACCAGTGACGCTGCTATACATGTTTCTGCTTGAGCTCATGGAAAGAATAGAACATGCATCGGACTATTTACAGCAAACTAATATACACAGATAGCTCAAAACCATACACCCCTCAGATACCCTCAACTTAAAAAGTCATGTTTAAATTAAGTATGATACAGTTTATACCTTCATCTCTCTTGTAGCAGGTAAAACTAAAACTGAGGATGAGGAGACAATCAGGAGGAAATGTCTCTTTTTTTTTTTCTTTTAGATATTCTTCATTAGACATCCATAATAAAATGTTACAGACAAAGGGTCTATAACCTCTCCCACACTATAAATAACTTGAATCTTCTTTTCATCCCATATTTCTAACTCCAAATATGGAGTTTCTGGATAGTAAAATCTCTTTTATTGTCGTTGTTGCAGTAGATTTGACTTATTTTCAAGATGTGCACAAGACCAGTGCATTAGACTGGCTGATTTAGAGCAAACGGATATATCTATATATAGATATATAGATATATATATATTTTAATATGACATGGAGTATGATTGGCCTCTCGAAACAGACTCACTTTACTTACGAACCCGGAGTGGAATATCTGAGCCACTATATACAACTTGTGCTAGAAAGTCTATACATCTTCGCCGGTTTAAAAACATTTGTTTTCTCTTCATACTGTCATTCATCACTGTGTTGCAAATCACACCGTAACAACGTCTGATCGTCTGGTATCACTACTCAGGGTTATGACATCATCATCACACACCCCGCTTTCTCCGAATTCAACAACCAGAAAAACCGAGTAAGTAAAATACATAAAGTGCACCCTTAGTGAAGAACCATTCAGGCATTCTTAGTGCAGAAGTGACTGATAAAAATAAAAATGGACTGTGGGTGAGAAGAAGAAAGGAAATGATGTCGTAGAAAGGGATACAGGGGTGGAGTATGCATTTGCTTGCTTGTACCTGCTGAGCACTAAAACCATTACTAGCATGAAGGAGGGACAAAGGCAAACTTCAACGCTCGTGAACGAGACGATAAAACCACCTGCCGCAGGATTTTCTGCTCACGTCTGGGCAAAAATCACACCGTTTGACAATCCTATGGCCGAAGATTCAAACCTGAACAAAATTATTGCACTTGAGGCCTGTTGTGTGCAAAACGAGAACCCATAATGCACATCAGATACTTACAAAGTCTTATGTTTACTAAGAGATAAGAGACATATTTAAGGAAGGGATAAGGCCTAAAACACTTTCACATAGAACATAAACACAACACGTAAGGTCCATGTTACAGTACTGTTTGTAAAAAGAGATCTTAATCTGTATTTTTATGTACCTCAGAAATTTGGGAAAGTGACCCAAACTGGTGTTCTAGTTTATAACACAGAACTTTTTAAAAGGTGCATAGACATTTATTGATATTTTGATTATATTGCGTAAGACTGATTTCTATAATTATCCGTTTTAATGTCACTGTAGATCGTTGCGTTTTGGACGGCTGGTTGAACAAACCAAGACAAATACAGACACAACAGAGGGACAGGAGGTGATTCTGGGCTTTTTTTTGACAGATGCTACCAAAAAAAAATAAGCATCAGGTTAATGCAATCCCTTGCCTTTTATGACACCAGCGGTAATAATGTCAGTCAAAGTTTGTCTGAGTCCCTCACTTCTTACACTGGCCTTTGTTCCATATCCACACATCCTCCACATGACTAGCCGTGTGACACGGAGGCAGGGTTAACCGAATAAAATCCAAAATGCAAACCATGTTTTGTTGGATTTCTATGTACAATATATAACTTAATTATAAATATTGTCATTTTTCTATAAGTACTGTTGAGCCATTTGTATTTTCTGAGCAATGTACACTATTGAACAGATAATATTGTATTACATAGAATAGAGCCTACTAGCAACCGTGGTTAAGAGCACACTTTGAAAGAAAAGAAGATGGATACGGAGTCCACAAGTAGAGTCTGATGAGCAGCACTGTCACTCTTTCAGTCCCATCAGTTGCGGTCACTTGTGGGAAACTTTGTGCCACTTGACATTTTGGAAGTGCACTGGTCTTCGAGTAAGAATTGAACCCTCCTGTTATTCAACCTGTGTGCCGAATATGATCACGAACTAATCGCTTCGATGTTAACTCTGGTTTTTCGTATGAGATCGTGTCTGCTAACGTGTGTTTCTCTCTCTGACTGGATTCGTCGTCTCTCTCTCGTTGAGTTCTTCGGGATGAGTTTTTTGTCCGTGACACGTACACAGTTCACATCTGCTGTTGGGATCTTTTTTTTCTTTCTTTTTTTTGCCACACTTTCTTCCACTAAAACCAGCCCAGTCCAAGCATCCAATCACACATTCGACTCCACAAACGGTCTCTTTGGTTTGATGGGGGAGGTGGGGCCTTGGGTCCGGGAGTCACGCGAGAGCTGGCGGTACATGTTGTCCTGGTAGGCTTGCGCCACAGGAAGAGTCCTCGCCACCTTCACGTCTGGGTAGGTGGGCACCTGGCTGACCCGCTCCAGAATATCGCCGCTGCCACGGGAGCCGTTGGCCAGCTTGCCCAGTGAGGGGGGCTGTGTCTGGGAGTAGTAGTCCTCCTCCAACAGGTGTCCGTTTTGGGCGTTGTTGGTCTTGTTGTAGTAGGCGATATTGCCCAGTGAGGCTGGAGGGCTGTAGGTGGAGCCTTGCTGGACCAGCTGGCCGGGCGAGGTGGGGCTAATAGCTGAATCCATGGACGTCATAGGCCTGGACCGTGAGGGCTGATGCAGGTACTGCTGAGTCCGTGCCGTCTTGTCTATGATGCCCATGAACGGCGTGTTCCTAGAGCGGGTGGTCTCGGCCTGATACAGTCCCCCGCCACCCTGTGAGGGGGAGATAGGGGAGATGTCGTCGCAGGTGCGCTCATATGAGACCTGCAAGGGGATCTCCATCTGCTGGATGGAAGAGGAAGGTCTGAAGCTCGGTGCTAAATTCGAAGTGGAACCGGTTGTGATATTGTTGCTAGAAGGGGAGAATCGCAGGCCTACACTCTGAGAGTGGATGAGAGGCCTGGGGGTGGGCACATGCTGCTTCATCTCAGTAGTATTGGCACTCACGGGGCGTCTCACCATATGTGGGATCTCAGGAGAGCCCAACTGACAGGGAGGCATGGCGTTGGCACGCTCCAGAACGTGTTCAGAGACCGGGTAGTAGGCGGCTGACTGGCTGCGGCTTATCTGAGGTGTCTGGCTGTAGCGGATTCCCCCCGGGCCCCCGCTGCTGGCGCGGTAGGCAGAGGAGGGGCGCTGGGGTAGCTCATCCTTCAACAGGTTCGACTCCATAACCCCTCCTCGGCCACCGTGCTGACAGAGGGCCCCAGAGCTGAGGCTGGCCTGAACTTGGGACATGGACCGGCCGTCCAGGGAGGGCTGGTACACCAGACGGCTCTCCACGTCCATTGAACCCCCCTGATAGCGACCGCCCATGGAGTGGCCCATCTGGCCTGCGAAGCTGCTGTTGCCCATCACGTTGCTGGGCTGGTTTGTGCGGACTATTTGGGCTATAGAAGGCTGGAGGCGAAGGCCTTGGGCTTGGTGGTGCTGGGAAGATAGAGAAGGCTGTGAGCTCAGCTGGAACGAACGCTGGCTGCTCATCTTAGAAAGGGGAGATTTAGGCCGGCCAGGGAGCTGCTCTGTCTGGTAGCGAACAGGCGACCCAGACTGGGACCGGTACAGGCAAACACCTTCTATAGGTGGACTCGCTCTATACTGAGCAGACCGACGTAAAGGGGAAGGCGGCGGGCTCTGGTGATCCATCCCCTGGCCCCCGGTGCCCATAGGAGGCGGGCTGAAGCGGTAAGATGGCTGGTGCACCGGGGAGGTGTGAGGTGGACTGTGTCGGTAGTGGGAGTTATGATGTGTCGGGGAAAGGGAGGGCGGTGACGGCTGGTACGTGCCTCGAGTTGGAGAGGACATGGAGGAGGAGGTGGGGAGGTATTCATAGGGCTGACCCATGGGCGAACCTCCAGCTAAGTAAATCTGATCTGGATGTGTGGGGGACAACGGTGGGCTCTGGATGATGGGAAGACTGGAAGGATTAGTGAGAGAGTCAGGTGGGGGCAGACCCATTGACATGGCCTCCAGCTCCTGCTCCAGGTAGTCCTCGTCCTCAAACAGGTCCTGGACGGGCTCCATGTCCTCTAAGCGTGGCTCTGGGGGAGGGGGAAGAGGCATGGACAGGGATAGAGATTCCTCCTCTTCTGGTGGGGGCGTAGGAGGAGGGGAGGGGGGAGGCTCCAGCTCCAGGTCCTGCTGCTGGTGCTCCTCCTGATTGAGCTGATGACATTCCTCCTCCACCCGCTGGAGCAGCCGCTGGATTTCTCTGTTATTGGGGCAGTGCTTTATGGCTTCATTCAGGTCCTCTAAGGCTTCAGGAAATTGTCTGCAAAAAAAGAGAGACGATGTTATTTTCAGGGAACACAAAAGACATGGCTTAAGTGAAAATACGCAGACATGGGTTGAAGTGTTTCCATGATCGGTGAGAAGAAGCGTACCTGCTGCTACGTTTGGCTCGTGCCCTGGCATAATATGCTTCAAATGAATTTGGTTTCAGCTCAAGTGCCTTGGTAGCAAATTCTTCAGCCATCCCAAAGTCCTGAAAAGATTAAGAGGAGAAGAAAACTTCCCTTAATACGGTCAGCAGCATTAAAAGCATAAGCTAAGATAAGTCAGTTTTAGTAAAGTTGTATCATTTGGGGTTTTTTTTTTTATCTGATCCCTCGCTGACTTACGTTCATTTTCCTCCGACATCGGGACAGATTGAGGAAGAGCGATACTTTGAGTTCCCTGAATGTCTTGAGGTCCTCGCTGAAGCCTTCGCGTGGAAACTTTTTGAGAGCATACTGGTAGCGTTGCGCAGCCTCCTTCACCTTCCCCTTCTGTTGGAGACACATACAAAAATACTTGTTTTACATTCTCAGTAAAAAGGGGAAAAAAAAAAGCTAATCTTCACAATATTACAATACACATCTCCAAATGTAAACTGTCCACGCAGCTCTTAGTTAAGTGAGTTTCTTATTCACTCTATGGACTACTCTATGCTTTTTTCTTTGATCTTGGGTTAAATAAGAAAAAAATATACATCTCACACTTCAATATTGGTTGATTCCCCTCATGTTAAACATGTTATTATCTTGAATATTAAATGTTATTTGATTTATTTTTTTTACTTATTCAAAATTTGAGTATAAATATGTTGGAAAAATATATTATTGAGTTGATTTGAACTAAATGCACCCACTATAATTATAATAATAATCCAGGTTCAATGTTCAAAATCATTATCGATTACGTATAATCCACTAATATGCCATTTTCCCAATAACAGTGAGCTCATTCTAAGAGAGAGGAGGCTTCTTTTCACCCATTCATCTGTTTGTGAGGACACCTTTTGTTGCTATTCCAAGAATGCATGTTGTTTGCATTTTAATAAAGCTAATCAAATGTACTTAAATCCAACTTAGAGTATTATTAGTAATGTTTTTACTTTTGCACAGTTTGTGCTTCAGTAACACTTAAAATGTTGCTGAAAAATCATTTTTCAGATGAATCTGTGAGGGATATCCATCACATTGCAGATGTAGATTTGATCCGCAGGGTGAAATCTGAGCCTCGTTCTGACCTTGTAGTAGCTGTCCCCCTCCTCGATGAGCTTGCTGAGCAAGATGATCATGATGTCGGGTTTGGAGGTGGCCATGGCCCACGTGGCTGGACCTGTGCAACACAAGAAGGAGCAGATGAAAACAAAACGGAATGAGAAAGGCAAACAGCAATAAGTAAAAGGGGGAGTAGGAGGAAGGAAGGGGGCGACTGGGAGACACACTACTCACAACAGTAATAACAAGAATGAGGACAACAGACAAAATGGAGAATGGAGGAGAGAAGACAGGCAAACCACTGCAGAGAAAAGATCACAGAAACCTGCGCTGACCCTTCATCCAGACCTCGCTTTGGAACGTCAGACCGGGGTCAAATACTGTTTGTGAATATTTGTTTTTAACACTGCAGGGAGCTGCAGAGGACAGGGTTCGGATGATTTACGGAGTCGAATTTTTCTAAAATGGATCGTTGAAATTAAATGCACAAAATATATCTGCAAATAGGATTTGACCCTGGCAAACCTTGTGTAATATACAGATAGGAAAAAATTAAATTGAATAGCTGTCATGTTCTCCCACTGAGACACATTCTCTGTCTTGTCAAGAAGTGCAGATGTACAGTCAGCTTTTGCATTAGTGACAAACTAAATAAGAAAAACGGGAAAATGTGATCTACTTATTAAAACGATCAACACAATCCCTTGACTTAAACTGATGTGTGTTTGTTGTATCTGCGCAACAGCAATCCTTGACACAGGTAACACACACCACAGAGATAAAAAGGAGGGGATCTTGCACGAGTAGACACAGAGGAGGCACGATAAACAAAAAGAGGCAAGCAGGAGGGAGAGAGCAGGGCTCTGCAGGCGTTTGCTGTCCTCTGAGCTGCACTTGAGGGGAGGAAAGCGGCTGACTGGCCTAGTTGACACTGAGGAAACGTCTGGAAGGATGAGCGATGCAGCAGCACGGTGGTTTATCACTGCTGTCTGCGGTGGCGGTGGGAGGGTACAAACACATGCATTTTGGCTAAATCACTACCACGCATGTGTTATGGAGGGCTTCCGTCATGCATCTGTGTGGATGGAAGGTGGACACCTCGATACGACGTCACAGGCTGGAGGCTGAGCATGCTGTCATTAACCACTGGGAGATTAGCATCTACCTCTAGGCAATCCCGACTGTGTCACTGTCAGAACTAATACCTTTGCGTGTTATTATTTTTCAGTTTGAGAAGGTTTTGGGAGCTAAGCTGGCCTGCCGACACTTAGGACGACACAGACAACACAGAGAGAGGAGATAGAGCTGTCAAAATGCCTGGTAGGGTGAGAAGTCGACAGCCTTGGCTTTACCTCTGGGCCGACTGGGCAGCGTCTGACATCCTGGTGCCGAAGAGGGAGGCGAGGGGATTTGGGGCAACAGAGGGGTAAAAAGGGTGAGGTGGATGGGGGTGGGAAGAAGCCGGAAGGAGGGTAAGTAGAAGGGCAGAGGATTTTTTTTTTTTTTTCCAGAGAAGACAGAGATGTGGGAGTGTGAAAGAGTGAGAGGAATGAGAGGTGTAGAGACAGCAGAGGTGGTGGTGGTGGTGGAGAAGAAGAAGAAGTGAGAAAAGGAACACAAGCAGCAGTGAGAAGCGAAGGAGACAAGTGCCTCGGCAAAAAAGAAATAAATAAAAAAGAAAAGATACAGAAAAGAAACCCCGCAAGCGCTAATAACAACCTGTATCTGAGCAACCGCAGAGGAATATCAAGAGGATGTGACTGAGAGAAACAAGCGATAGAGACAAACAGAGGCACTGAGAGAACATGACTGAAAGAGGGGGGGGGGGGTAACTAAACACAGTGGTACAACTGTACAATAAAAAGAAATGAACATCAGAACCATAAATAGCTGAGGAGAAGCAGCACAGTGCAGCAGAAAGGGGGTGGATGACATACAGTAGCAGGGAGTGGTTTTTTTTGCTACATGGAGACACATGGAGAGTCCATGGCTTATTGCAATAAAATTACACAATGCTCTATAGCAACCAGCAGGAAGTATGTGCTTTAAAAGGAGTGTGCACTCATCTTTGGGTTCACTCTTCTTACTCTTTCATGCAGCTCTTTGTTGAACTGCAATGCATGACCTTTGCTGTTAACAGCAAGTTAATTACCCTTTATTACTGCGATACAAGACAAAGATACTGCACTCATTGTGTGCTTAATGGTTGGCTCTTTAGTCCGTCAACCTGCTCTTACCTATCTTGGCTCCTTTCTTGAGCAGGGCGACCACCACCGACGTGTTTCTGCAGCCCACTGCCCTGTCCAGAGGACGCATCCCGCTGTAGTCGACGTGCTCTATCATGGCCCCATGGTCAACCAAGAACTGGACCTTAAAAGAACAAGACGTGTAAGGAGATTAACTGAGTAGAATCAGTTAAAAGCACGTCCACATCATCATGTCAAGGAGTTAAAAAATCATCAAACCTTGTTTTAAATTAATTTGCATCAACTTTGTGTGAATCCACCTCAGCTGCATCATGAGATTATTGCTCAGTCCATAATCTCCTGACCCAGATTGAAGAACCCCTCACTCAACTGCTTATGGACAGTATTTGATCGCATGAGAGAACTTATATTAGTAGACCAAAGTGGATCCAGATGAAAAGTGTATACAGGTTAACACCACTTGGCAAAATAAGACCCCGCAGGGCTCTCCGATATTTGGTCTATGCTTACACAACAATCAATGAAACCTAAGCTCCATCTAACTAAAAGATGCAATTACTGCCGGTAGGATAACTGTATAAATCCCAAATATTACTGTCTTGTTATATTTGTATTGCTGCGTGAAAGATACATTTGAAATGGATGTGATGAGACCAGTAGCTTCCTACAGTGTCTTGTTTGGATGATCAGCAGGTGAACAGCAAGTCTTGATATTTGGGGAGCAAAAGTTGGAGGTATAAAAAAAGAATTGTTTCCTGCCAGTCCACTAGCTACGGTAATTCTTCATGTAACAAAACACAGCAGGTAGAATTTTCCTGAGGAATGCATACAATAAAGTCTTGGGGGTTCTTTTTTTTAATTTTGTTAGCTCACTCTTAAAGATGAGAATATGCAATTGATCCTCATGCTGGGAAATGTCTTATTTTTTTACAAAAAAATGGAGAGATTCATCTTGAAGGTCATAAAAACACATGCAGCCATACAATAACTAAGCCGAACTCATCTATTTTCTATGTAAAGCACTCTGAGATTACGTTTCTTGTACACGTGATGCCTTACGAATAAACCAACTTAGAAATTAAAAAAAGCAACAAAAAAAAAAGCATCATAAATAAAAAGAAACTGAACATTAAGTACAGAAAAACTAAACCTGCTCAGGAATTTGATGCCAGCTCGACAGGCCATGCACTACAGAGGCCTTTTTCATTTATGGATCTCAGGTTTTTCTACTCACCACTTCAGAGTCGCCGTAGAAAGCCGCCAGGTCGAGCGGCGTGCGTCCGTTCTTGTCTGCGTGGTCAGTGGCGGCACCGCTCTCCACCAGGCAGCGGACAACAGGTAAATGACCCTTCAGACAAGCCCAACTCAGACCGGTCAGACCTTCCTTATCCATCAGAGACAGAGAGGCTCCTGGGAAAAGAAAAGGCAGCAGTGAGACGGCCAGGAAGTCTTCACCCCCGGTACACACAGTGTTTCAGAGTTTAGGAGTCAAAAATATTCTTTAAATCAATGCATCAGTCCCACACTTGCTATTTGTCTTTGGGGTTTTATTAGGAGAGCTTACCTTGAGCCAGTAAAAACTCGACGGTACCAAGGTGTCCCTCTGAGGCGGCCATCATTAGAGGCGTGCGACCCTGCTTGTCAGGCAGGTTGACATCGGCTCCATGAGTAAGCAGGAGGTCTACGATCTGGAAAACCCAAATTAAGGATGTTTTAACGGTAAAAGTGCAGCTGAATTTTCTCCATCGTTCATTAATCTTTCAGTTTGTCCGACTATCAATCCAAAACCGAAAGATATTCAGACTACAATATTATAATACAGCAAGAAAAGCAGTACGTCT
>JAOXYM010000023.1:5082935-5101314 GCA_028567055.1 Leptatherina wallacei | reverse complement strand
TCATACAGAATGACATCATTTGAAAGAAAGATGAGGAGGAGTTCACAACTCAGTGAAAGACTGCATGAGCAAAATTTATAAAAATTACATAGAATCTGCACAATTCATCATTTACACTTCCTTGTCTCTTTTCATACTCGAGTGATTCTTAGGTCAGAGGTAACAAAGAGGAACACATGCTCCTCTGAATAGGTCAGGTACAAGGACTGAACTGAAAAGGAAATGATGGTAAAACTGTTGCTCAAGATCACTTTAAAGGATTAAAAGTGTCCTGAAGGGGGTGGACAGACTTGCACAGGACTGCATAAAAAGATCCAGAAACATTTCCATTTTCTCTGGGCCTGAGTGCAAAACTATCCTGTAGGACAAATAAGTCAACATCTAAAACTATCTTTTGGAAATAACGGATGGTGCCTCCTCTGAGACCAAGGGGAGAAGGTTTTAGCCTGGTTCGCTATCAGCAGCTAGCATCAGCATCAGACATCCACTAGAGCACAATGAACAATATACAGAGATTTTGGAGCATCATTCTGCATACGATCACCCAAATGACATAAAGCAACTGCCCTGCCTGCCTGCAGGCAAGACTTACTGAACACTTTCAGCATATAGTGTGAAGCACAAAAAAAAACAAAAAAATTATTCCAAACTGTTTCTGAACAGCAGCAGAAATCCTTCGTTGAGCAAGAAAGGGAAAACATTTCCCTTTGAAAACTACAGCAATCCCACATCTGGGTTTGATTAGTGACATTACTCAGTTTCAACATGTTGCCTTTGCACCGTTTTCAATTAAATTTAGAGTTGAAATGATTTACACATCATTGCATTCTGCTTTTATCTTTATTTCACAACAAAATCCAATTTTTGGGGGAAATGGTGCCGTCTCGTTGCATAACTACCAATAAAATATAATGAAAAGCATTCAAATGATTTGGCAAGTACAATCTTAAAAACTGCACGTATATCATTCAAGTGAAGTTACAATAAAAAAAATTACGCATTTTTAAGCTGAATGGAACTAAAATAAGCAACACTGGCAACCTTTAGCCGAGAATAACTCACTTCAAACTAGTGAAACTACAAGAAAACTAACTATTGGAAGGTGCTAAAGAATGTGGTTGAGACGTTGCATCTGTCAGGATAACTACCTGCAGAGAACCAGCGTTGATGGCCTGGTATATCTGCTCGTCGGTCAGAGGATGCAGCGACGCCACGGCCACGTTGAGCAGGGGGAGCGCCCGCTCGAACGACGACTGCGTGGGGAAACGCATGTTGCACTGCAGCAGGTAAACCTCCGCCAGGTTTACTGGAACAACCTGAGGGGAGGGAGGAAGGAGACAATTTGACTTGTAATGCAGATTTCCTTCGGCTCGGTTCTACACGGTATGAATAATGCATCGTTGTTTTGCACGGCGCTTCTTTGACCACTCCACGTGGTTTTCCTGAGAGGGGAGAGTGTGAATTTATCAGCTGTCCTTTTTTTTTTTTGAATGATGTCTGGAAACATGTCTGAATAGATGAAATTAAATGAATCTGGGGTGTGAGATGAAATATTTCATGAAGAAATGCCCACCAAAACAAAATGTGTTGGGTTC
Organism: Leptatherina wallacei; assembly: GCA_028567055.1. Lineage (NCBI taxonomy): Eukaryota > Metazoa > Chordata > Actinopteri > Atheriniformes > Atherinidae > Leptatherina > Leptatherina wallacei. Next base: position 5,099,719 of record JAOXYM010000023.1, on the reverse strand, counting down.
TGTCTGTCAAGATGGAGCTTTGATGAAACTACTTTAACACAAAGTGAGCCAGAGATTCCATTAAACAATGAAAACCTTTCCATCATTGTCTTTACAAACCACATGTAAACCATTTATCTTTGATCAGAAAGTTGCAGTATAAGTAAATTCTATGGATGTACAGACTTGATGACTTGGATACTTAAGACAACTTTGATACTGTATCTGTTGGGGAAGTGGGATAAATCAGTGGTTTAAGTCCAGCAACAGGCTGCAAGTTTTTGTTTTTTTAGAAGACTTTCACACATTTCTGCACATTCAATCATCCTCTAGATATTTTTTCTCACATCTTTCCTTTCACACCTTTATCCGACAGCGTCAAATCTTCTGGTTTAGATTTATCAGCCTGAATAAAACCTGTGAAGACCACCACACATCAAGTAATAACTCCACACCTTATAGCTGGAGCTTTTGAGCACAAGGTAGCCCTTCTCGATGAGGTCAAAGGTGAGTTTGAGGTACAGATAGGATCCCTGGCTCAGGGCCTTCAGGTGGGCGCTGAGCTTGCCGAAGGTGGTGTTGTCCATCTTGCCATTGAGCGAGATGTTGTTCTGGATCTCTGGGCTGCTGTGGATGCGGTGCAGGATGTAGCCCTGCAGGTCCTGGTCTATGGCGTCGTTCTCCTCCAGGCTGTCCAGAGAGATCCGGTGAAACGGCAGCGAGTTGGTGATTTCCTGCGGAGTCGGAATCATTTCAATCAAGTTCTTTTCGTTGATGTTTGTGCTGAGACATGTTTGTAAAGCACTTCCACATACATATAGAACGATGCAAGTACAAAATACTGGTTAAATGTTTGAATTTCTATGCTTCCATTACGAAATGCTTAAAAAATATATTTATCTTCTATATAATAAGCAGAAAGTAAATCTGGAAGAGGGAAGGGTTGTTTTTCAAGAAAAATGTCATATTTTAGTGGATGCAAAAATAATAAGTAGAAAAATACCCTTAAGCTAATGGAACAATGAGTGAACGAGTCGGATCAAATCAGCTTCCACTTCAATCTCATAAGCTCAGAAAAAGAAATGACTATCAGTCCTCTACCTGTAATGTGGTTCTGACAGTGACCACCAGTTTTAGCCATGGAGGGAACTTGTTGATGGTTTTGGTGAGGAAGGACACGATGGTGTCTCCATAGTCTGGCTTGTGGAACTCAGCCTCGTTGAGGCCGTCGATGAGGATGATGAGGTCTTCTTCAGAGTTTATCTTCCTCTCTGCACAACAGTTGGCATGGAAACAGAAACGATTTAGCTCCAGCAGATACCGTAGGCATACATAAACAACAATAACATGTTTTCTGAATTATTTTTTAGTCAGAATTCATTAGATTTCTGCCTCAGCCAAAGGTTTAACAAACATGTTTGCATTATTAATCATTAAGGATTTGGTTTTTCATGGTTTAAAAGAGATGTAAGCTCAGGTTTAATTCAATAAAGGATGAGATAAAGATATCTGATGTGAATTATCTGATGTGTTGTGAATATAAGGCAACTAATCATTAACTTAAGTCTCGCATCAAAGAACGTATTAGAAGGTGACTATTAAAGAGGATTGATTATAAACAGCATTAGGTTTAAAGAGTGACCCAAAGTCTTAAAAGTTAATTGGAAAATCAGATTTAGAAAGAGGTAAACAGGGACATCCAAACCAACAGAGCAAGAAATTCAATCATCCAACAGTTTAAAAGCTAAGACAATCTTGATGATTATTGGGGTAGCAAAATTATTTTTCCCCATTTCTTTACTTTAGAAAAATGGCCCATGGAGTTTTGCACATGTGTAACACGTATTTTCTACATGGGGTTTGAAACATTTTCATGATAATAACATGTAAAACTCGTATAATCGAATGCGAAACCCGTGTAAATTCACATGTGTAACCCACAAAATCACGTGAATTCCATATTATCACATGTGAAACCAATGTAAATTTCCCATGTGAAATCGATATAATTACATGTGAAAATCACAGAAACTCTTATGTGTAACCCTTATAATCACATGTAAAACCCATGTGTATTTGCATAGTCATGTTTTAGATGTTAGAATAAAATGAAATGTGACCAAACAAACACATGCGATTCGGTGCAAAACTCAACTGGACTTTATAGAGAAATAGAGCGTTCAAGTGTTTCAACATTTTTCTGACGTACGGTACAGGAATACTCAGTTTCACCTTTGTAAAGTGCATCCAGGGGCTCTAGGACGCCCCTCCTGAAAGAGGCAAGGGGGTCCTGGACGCAGGAGCGCAGACTCAGGATACTTTGCAGGTGTGGCTCCCTCAGCAGTTGCTCCCTGTAGGCAACGAGGTGGGGCGAGCGGCACAACAGGGCTGCAACGTTGTGCACAAACTCCGGCACCAAGCAGGTGTAGGCGTTATCTGCCTGGCAGTAGTGGTACGCCACCACCTGGGGGCAACAACGAGATGGGACACGAATACAGCCAGGTCACTTACAAAGAAATACTACAGTGAACACATCCATTCCTCTTCACAGCTTTACCTAACCTTCATCAACCTTTGGGTATTGCAAAACTGATTGAAGATCCCTGAGTGGATGACGTACTTCTAGAATAGCATTTTTTTTTTCTCAGGGCTATGCTAGTCCAGAGTCAGTGTTTCCAGCCTGTACTACAGCTACAACCCATTTGGGATTGAGTCAACTTCATGGTGGATGATTGCGGTATAATGAAACATAATACTTCTCGTTTCGCTGTATGGCTTTAGCTATTAATAATTCATAGCTTCCGGCTGCCAGGAGAGACTGATTCGGAGTTAGCTCATGCATGTGTGAGATGACTGTGGCATGAAGGAGTCAAGTGTTAAGCTGTTACATTTCACAGCTACGCACTGGAAACATGATCAGATGAGTGATCAAACCGTTAAATGGGTGAATGAGCATAAAGTCATCTTTGCATGGATTCGAAAAGACAGAAAATAGTGACAGTGAGATTTTTCGGAGAGGTTAGCCAACTAAATAATAGCAGCAGGTGTGACCAAGTGCTCTGGGGGATTAAGAGATCACAAAGAGTTTGAATTTTTAGAGGGAGTGGGAGCGATCAGAGGGCAGAGAGAAAAAAAGGAGAAGAAAAGGACTAATGAAAATGGAATGCTAATTTTTGGTCACAATGGAATAAGGGCTTTAAAACAAAAGGGGGTGAAAAAGGGAGTGAGCTCAATTATTAATGCACAGAGTTAACAAGATCTAATAGCTTGGCTGGGAAATGGCTTTCTGCAGGTATAAATATTTCATAAGGCTCCCTGGCAAAGTTGTTTTTTCTTTTTTAAACACATCTGCATAATGCATCAGGCTGGGACTGGGGATGCAGATGGCTAAGCAGCAGGGAAGGGGGGGTCAAGGTGCAACAGTAGGCAGGAAAAAAGACAGAAGAAGAAGAGAGTTGGCTTCACACGTCATAAAGCTTTACATTATAGGCACAGAAAAAGAAGAAATCAAACACTTCCCATTTAAATGCATCTAATGCAATTAAGAGCAACAAGCAGAGTCCCAACAACCTGTTTTTCTTTTTATTCTACCACCTCAGGTCAAAGCCATGAATGGATGCTCGCAGGTGCCGTTCAACTTTATTTTATAGGCTTTGATATGTAGAATTTCTGACCGATCCTGAACATTGTGTGTGTGCGTGTAAGAGCGTGTCAATGGCCGTCACGCCACCTGTGCCGACACTAATTGAAAAAATTATAACATTAAAAGAAAGCCTTTTAAATTGCCAAGCAGTTTTCTCCAATTACAGGTGGGCCGAGGCTTGGAAATTTCATGGCAAATTACAAACACAAAACAACAATCAGGTACGCTTTTTTTATTCTTTGATGGTGAAAAAAAACCTGAATCAATAGTACAGGTATAATAGAATTATAGTAAAAATACAATGCAGCTGTGAGGTGAAAAGGAGGGAGAAGGAGTTGGTTTGGATTTATGCACTTCACTAACGATTCAGTAATCAAATCAAGGCTGAGATTTCTTATTATAATAACTATAATCAGACTTATTTCAATAGTAAACGGCTGAATAAATGCATCCAATGGGAGGAGCAGATACAGAAAGCACACCGATAAGCCATGGTATTTTTTAAAAATAAGAGACTTCTAGATTGTGAGTCCAGGTGTATGTTGGCTGCAAATGAATAGATTAAAAGTAGCTGTGATTATGAGTGTGAACATGGCTGTATCTGTTTGTTGTACCTGAGATGCCAGCCTCCTCATGGCTTCCTCCTGACGTCGTCTCATCTCAGGGGTTCCGGGACAGCTGCCTCCCCCGAGGGTGCCATGCGTGGGCTGGGGCTGGGTGAGAGGAAGCCCCTCTCCATCTGCATACAAGAGAGCAAAAAAAACCTCACTCGTGGACAAGCTCACGCATGCGATATATTCATGAAATGTTTTCACACAGTTATTCTCAAGGCTGTCAGGCTTTTCTGAAATACTGTAATTTGCAGCTGGAAGAAAAGGGAGGAAACCTCTTATTTTGCAAAAAAAAACAAAAAGGGCAGACAAAAAAATAATAGAGAATTATGACTTTGCAGTGAATGGCTGCCTACGTTTGGGTGAGGCCTGAGGGCTGTCGGAAGCGATCTGCCTCATGCGCGTGCCGTGGCAGCTGAGCGCCACAAGGCGCGAGATGATAGCCGTCTTGCCGAAGCCGATGTTGCCTACAACCACAACACCGTGGTTGGTGCTTGAATTTGGGCTGTTGAGGTGGGCGTCGATCTCTTGGAAGAGCCACTCGCGTCCCGTGAAGACGGAGTCCATGGTGATGCTGGGCACCTCGAACAGCAGAGGTTTGAGGGCGATGTCTTGAGGCCGATAGGGTGCAAAACGCACTGTTGGGTCAGGAGATAAAGAACTTCGGTGATTTTAAAATAAGACCCTCATCCATGCACACTGTATACAATCAAAATTTGTTCTAATAAAGAAGGTTTGATGGCTTCCATCCTTACAATAATACGATGAAACTTCAACTAATTCAACCCTTTTTAGAAATTGGCTTTAATATACCATAAACTATTATTCTACAGTAATAGAAAGAGTGATGCCCTCCAGAAAGACCAGCTCTTGAGTGGAACATTTTTTTTTAATGATCTATAAAATTGATTTAAATCTGGGAATGCTCTGTTGACTGTAAATAATCACTGAATGCAATGATTGTCAAATCGTGTAAACCCATATTTTATTTATTTTATTTTATACAGGAGAAAACAGAAGACATATCAAATGTTAAAAGTGAGACATTTTACTATTTCGTTAAAAATATTGCCTCATCTTGAAAATTATTACAGCAACAAAAGGCTGGAAAGTAACTGGTATAGAAAATAAAGAACTGGAGGAACATATAGTAATTATTTAAGTTACCTGGTAGCAGGTCTGTAACATGATTGGGTATAAAAAGAGCACCTTAGAGACACAGAGTCTCTTAGAAGTAAAGATGGGCAGGGATCCAACAATCTGCAAAAACTACATCTATATTGTCGAGTAATTTTAGTGTAAAATTGTAAAGACTTTGATCTTAGCTATAGTACATGATACAACAAAAAAAAAAGTAAATGAATTTGGTGACATCTCTGTGTGCCAGGGATATAACCAAGTTAGTGCTGGATGCTTGTAATCTGGAGGCCCTCATACAACACTGCATTAAAAACAGGCACGATTCTGCCATTTGAAATCAGTGTGTGGGCTCAGGAACACTTCCAGAAACAAATATCAGTGCACAAAGTTCACTGTGCCATCTACAACTACATGTTAAGGTTCAGGTTCTTGCCTTCTCCAACTAATAAGCTATATGCCATCTCTTTTCTGGGCATTATGAAGCAGAAAACTGTTCTTTGGCAAGAAAAATTTAAATCTGAAATTCTTTTTGGAAATCATGTATACAGCATCCTCCAGACTATGGTTGCAGGGAATCATCTGGATTGTTACCAGCCCTCAGTGTAAAAGCTTGTGTCTTCAATGGTAGGGAGGTGCATTAGTATCTATTCGACTGGCAAAATGCACGTTTGAAAATGCACCATCAATGCTGAAAGGTATACACCGGTCTAAGAGCAACATATGCTCCCACCAGGACAAGAGAAGTCTTGCATATGATAGAAAGACAATGCTAAACCCCATACTGCAACTATTACTATAGTAGAAGAGTTCAGGTGCTTAACTGAAAGTATTTTTCATTTCATTTCATATAATGCAATTCATGTAGCCATCAGAGCAGGGAAGTAGAGGAAGTGACTCCTTTTTATCAGCCACTGTTTTTTTTACTCACTAGGGGGAGTCATTAAACCAAAGTCCTCCAGAGGTTGGGCATCTTCTGAGCCGAACATATGGATCATTAAAGACTAATGAGGGTAAAATGAATCTGGTAGGAACTCCTAAAGCTGAGTGATAAAATAAGTGTAAAATTTAGTCTGCTGCTTCTGGGTGTCATCTCCTGGGCCTCCTCTTTTAAAGTGATTTGAGCTTTGAGAGTAAAAATATGTACTCTTTATTTCACAAATCTGATAAAAGCTGCATGTGAATCATCTAAACATTATGCAGGCGAGGGTGTTTCCTACAGCACTGTCACACATAGAGCACACGCTGCTAAGCGGGGTGAATGTTTGCAGAACATACCGCCTGATGCAACAAATGAAAGTTAAAGTAACTTACGTGACTGGGATTGCCAGACATGGGTGTTATTTGCGGAAGCTGAGACGAACAACAAGCAAAAGACATAAAAAGGAAGAAGGAGAGAGATGAGTGACGACAAGCCAGCGAGGACGGGAATGGAAACTGGCAACAGTGTGTCAGAGAACAGCAGCAGTAGCATCAGCACATGATGTAAGAACAATGGACAACCACAAGACCAGGGTCGATTACTAATTGAAATCCTTTGAATTACATCAAGCGCATTTTTCAGCATGTCTGGAAAGGAGGTTTAGGAAGGTTTGCACTTTAGGGAGAATCTAATTGGTTCCATTGCGCTAGGTAGGATCAATCAATCTCCATAAAAGTAATTGAATCCAGTTCTGGAAGTAATTTGACCCAGGGATGGTAGACCTCAACTCCACAGCTTATAGCGCATCATATAGTACAGGTTGTTAAGAGTCAGTAAAGCAACCGACATCAGCACCTGCCAAACCCCAAAATCTTGCCTCAAACAAGCTCTCAAATTTTACTTTGTCTTGGTTCGTTCACTGAGGTATAATTAGATTCTTGCAGCGAGAAATAGCGGCTGCTCAGATGACGGCCTGTGCAGTAGTTCATTTCACACTCTGCAGCATAGTATCAATAGGCATGCTGAGAGTCAGAGATATGTACTATGCAATACAGCAGTAGGACAAAATGATAAGAGTGTGCAGAATTTTTGTGTGTGTGGGCATAAATTTCGACATTGTGTGCAGGTAGAGAGCAAAATATCAGGAGTGCTGCATTAGAGCTGTCTGTTTTTTTGTAAGCTAATAAATATAATGAGCCGATATTGCTCTTAATGTCGTCTTGTAGCACGCAGCACTTCCTAGTGCTGTTGCAAGCATGGCTCCTTTTCCAGAAATACTCATTTTAATTGCAGAATTAGATGAAATATGATGATCATGCTGAGCATATTCCGTCTTATACAATCAGCAAAACACTAACAGATATATGTGGATGTGGCTGAAAAGCTGTTTCTGCAGAGTGCATGGCCAGCATTGCATTTGATAGCACTAAGCTGCATGCCAGCTGCAGCCCAGTGTAATAAAAGACATTTCGTCCATATTCCCAGGTCAGATTATTTTTGTGCTAACTCCACAAACACATAAATGTGTACAGTCAGAGGGAGAAAGGCAGAAAAACGACCCTATATTGATGTAATATTCTTCCAGAAAGATGTCCCACTGTGAAAGATTTGACCTAATGCAACACTGGTGACGGGAAACAGCCCAATGCTGCCCACACCATCGGTCACTGAAGTAAGAAGCTAAATACCCAGCACTACCCTGTTTTAAGTGTTGCTAATCCAATTATCTTGGGGGTGATTCAATGCCAAACATGGCTGCAAAGCTCCGTCTGTCCTTGTGGAATTACTAAACCCAACCTCACACTATCGTGCACCATCCTCCAAAACGATTACGCCGCTTCACGCGCTCTGACTTTGAGTTGTGCAGCCGCTGCTGCTCAACTGTGTCACAAACATTTCCAGGAAAACATGGCGGCCGTGTTCTGAACGGGGACTGAGGGAAGTGTTTCAAGAAGGGTGCAATTAAACGTGTGGGATGGATGGATGGATGGATGGATGGATGGATGGATGGATGGATGGATGGATGGATGGATGGATGGATGGCAGTTTCTCATAATCCTGCCACTCCCCCTCCCCGAGGCGACGCTGAGCAAGGTATCACTTCACCCCCCCCCACCCCCCACCCTCCATGGCCAGACAGAGTGAGAATTTCAGACTTTTTAATTATTCACCGGGTGAGGATGACTCAGGATGGATGAACAGCCTTGAGAGGGAGGAAGGAGAGGAGGAAGATAAGAAGCAGAGGAGGAGAGCTGTGGAAAGAGAGAAAATCATGATTTTGTCCTGCTTGTTGTGAGGGATTTGTGGAGTGTGTCGATGGGTCACCAGGTCATGTGACAACTTCCTCTTATGGCTGATGAGGGATTGTTTATCTCGCTGTCTGGGTTTTCCATCATACAGCCTAATTTCACTCCGTTTTTGTGACAGCAGATGTAGAGATGCACCGTCTGTACTCGAACTACAGCAACAGGATCTTACATAATTTCTACAAAACCTCAGATCTTATATAATTTACAGAGTAGGCCTAGAGCAGCATATTAAACTTAAGACCTTCCTATGCCTAATGCATGTTTTGAGAAAAAATCTGTAACCTGTAGCTGTAAACTCATTAAACACTGTTTGATCCTACTCTTTACTGACTTTATATCTAGCAGCCAAGCAACAAGAAAAATATCACCAGTGTGTTAGATAAGATGCAAAACAACCCCAGGACAAACCTAAATATTACAAGTCAAGGTAGCTTAGATAAAAAAAATATGTTCATCAGGTGAAATCTAAAGATAAAAAGTATTAAAGCTCTTGTGTCAAATAGTAACAGAGGATGAGGGAAGATTATCATCTGAGTGGTGTTGCTATAACATGACAGTGCATCAAATGCCATTACATGTAGAGTCTTATCCAGATAAAAACAACAAATAAAGCAAATGGGAACACTTTTATTCACTGTTTGCTGTAAATTAATGTTTAATATAAGCAACACTGTAACTCTGATTAATATTAATCTGGGCCTTTATTCAGTTCTAGACTTAGAGAATAAAAAAGGGCAACAATCTACATTATCTTTGCCTTTAAATGCTTCCTTAACATTCTCAATTACAGTATGAGGTCAAACAAAAATTAAAAAAAAAAAAGATTTCAAATATGAAGTTTAATTTGTTTAAAGGCTTAACCTTTTAAAACCTGAGGCCATCCAATTGGGGGATGTTGAGAACAGATGTTAAGAACAGATGGTGCCAAAAATTGTGCCAAAATGACCATTTTGAAGACCTCGTCTGAACCATCTGTACTAAAAACCTCTCTAAATTTGGTCTGCTTAATTTTATCAGAATTGGCCTTTGCAGAGATAATCTTGTACATATATTGTACTTTGATTTGACAGAAGTTTGGGGCTGCAGCTCCATCCTTCCAAAGGGATATTCATATTCATCCTGAAAGGGGTTAGTTTTTTAGGAAAGCATGAAACTTTTATCATTTGTGCTATTCAATGTGCCAGAACACATACACTGCTATTTACACATCAAATCTCACATGTGTTCCCTTTACTACGACCCCAAAGTAATTCAAATAGACCTTGTGGTTGCAAAGATGTACTCATTTTATTATGGGTACGCAAGTTTCGAGCAGGCTCAAAGGGTAAGTGAATGGAGGCAAAGTTGCTCCTTCATTGATCAGTGTTTACAGCTGGACACAAAACACACTGCATGTTTATTTCTCTTCACTAATATTTATTTCTACATAAATTGCTCAGAGCAATTCAGATTTAAAATCCTCACAGGAATGACGGAGCAAGCTTGGGAGTTAAAAAAGGCTTCTGAGAAATGATCGGACAGATATGAACTTGGTTAGAAATAACCGTTTGGTACATCTCATCATGGTTTGTGTCGGAATCAGGCCCCAAAAAATGAGTCAAACCACAGTGGGAAAAGCCTCAAGAGATGTTGTGCTAACTACAACTGCTGATGTTATTCATTTCTATGACTACAATAGAAAACTTGTGCAGTTTCGGGCATATTTGCACTTTTAAGGCCACAGAAGAAACTGGACTCTTCAAGGCTCCCATATGATTAAGCCATTTTAGCAACAAGAAAAAGGAAAAAAAAAAGAAGAAAAAAAAAACTGTTACAGCAGAAATAACCTGCACACTGTCTATATTGTAACAAAAACATATTTATGACATTTCATTGCCAGAATTTTATCAGTCAAAAGAATAAAAACTGTGACATATAGATGTATAAAAGCATTGGAGGGTTTATTATTTATATTCTGGCTTTTAGTTCTACTTGAACAGGACTTTTATTTATTTACATATTTATATGTTTCACAAATAAATTTATTCTTATTTATTTTATCCATTCAAATCTTTGAAGAATATAATTTCTAGTAATGTTTTCCCTTCATTAATCAAGTTTTTTTTCATTATGCAGTTTCATTCTCGATTATTCACTTATTTTATTGATCTTTTATTTTTGTTTAATTGCTGATTTTAATTGATGTTTTCTTACTGATTTAATGAGTCTTGATTATAAATATACCTCATGTATACCTCATGGAATAGTTACTGCAGCACTTTGGTCAGCAGAAGGGCTTTTAAATGTGCACAAAGACAATTTAATAAAAAGGAAATCTCAACGCTGATCCGTGCATGTGCTGCTATGAGAAATCGTATTAATGATAAAATCCTGTAAAATTAAACAGAAATATTCCAAAGGTTTTTCATTCAAAAAGTTGCGTTTAACTTTATATCCAGGGGTCGAATATAGTTTTAAACTTGAGATTTACACATTTTTACTCTTATTATGTTCTTCGATGATGGTCTGAAACTAGGCTGGCTGAAGCATGGAGGTGATGCAGATCATAACTTTTCTTTCCCTCAGGAGGTTGCTGTGCCAGGAAAAGTCAACAACAATGGAGCTCTGAGGGCCCAGATGAAGGAACTGTATCCTGCCGTGCATACGTAAGTAATACCTCTTCGTAGGATCGATTTATTGTTTGTTTTGGTTTTCTTATGAGATCAGTTCACAGTGCGCAAATCTACTTTATTTCACTAGCTTGATCCCTTAAACGTCTCATCAATTACCGCACTCAACTGAATTTCTGAGAGTTATTCACTTTCTCCCCTGTCAGGGAGCAATAAAACTGTCTGAAAATGAAAATATTTTCATCACTTTCTAAATTCATTTTCATAAAGCTGCAACCATCAGCTCCAATGCGAACTCTTGTTTTCCGCATATGAGCAGAAGCATAGAGAGAGTGAGGAAGAAGAGAGAGGAAAAGTAAAAATAAACGAGGGATAAAGCATGTGTGCAGTGTACAGTTATGTGAGACAGTTTGCGGTGAATAGATAAAGTGGGTGGTAAATCTTAGAGGTAGGCAGGCAGGAGCACAAGAAGGTCCATTACAGTCTGACTCACTCTCCTCCAAACAGCAGCACAGCTTGGGCCCCCGATGGCGGACATCAAAAGAGGCTTCGACAAAAATCAACCACAAAGAGAGCTGCGTCTGTCACCTGGTAACCACTTGACCAACAAACAGCCTACAGTCTCCTCCTCTGGTCGAACCCATCGGTGAGTCTCAATCCAGCTAAAGCAGAACAGTCCATGTGATTCTCTGCGTGATGTATTGTACAAGCACAAGTTTTGGTTCAGAGCTATCTGTAGACAAAAGGACAGAAGAGGCCACAGCGTGATTCATTCTTTGGTAACTCGACCAGTTATGACTAATTCGATGGAAATCTGGAGTCTCGTTATCTTTCTCTGGACTGCAAGTACTGGCAACAACATCAAAGACACTGTGACCCTTTAGGCCACAAAAACACATAAGACTAATCTTTGGCATCTTGCACGTTTGTAACTTCACATTTCTGATATAACCGGACATTACGCTGGAATTTTTCCTCATATTCTCCTCGGGAGTTTGCCTCGATGTCCTGTCTCACTCTGTCTCCTTCCCTGTCTCTCCTGCTGAAGCCACAGAAGCGGTGCACTCAGGGAGGCTCTGACACTGATCCGAAGAGGCAGAAAGCATGCTAGGACGCACTCGCTTGGCTTGTAAACACACTTGGTTGCCCTTAGAGGAGGAAGGTTGAAACGAGTGTCTTTGGCAGTACCAGCGAGGCTTTGAAAGGAACTACCCTCTTTCCCCCCCATCTTCTTGTCTTTTTTCTAGGACTCCGTGTCCGTCTCCATCTTTCTCCACACCTTTCTGTTTCCTTCTAACACTCCTTTGCCTGCAGCCAGCTGCCCTCGAGCAAGCGGGGGGGGATCACATCACAGCTCGGTTGAGCGCTCCCCTCGGCTCTGAACGGGGTCTTAATAGGTGTTTAAAACACACAGGGACGCATATTTGTCCACTTGGATAGCAGAGGGCTGCCATTACAGCGCTCATTACTGGCTAACTGACAGAGAAGGAAGAGCGATGAGATACATAATGTTGTGACACGAGGCCATTTGGCTATTCGGTAAGGAGGCTGAGTAGGTGCTCGTTGTGTGTTTGAACTGAACAGTGTGCAAGTGAAGCGCACACTCACTGTGACTGCTGAGCACTGAGACAAATTTTAGCTTTGTAGTGACACAGTCTGACAAAAGGCTCTTTGTGTCCTCCCTCCGTCGCGCTAACTGCTCTGTTTTGCTCAGAAAGAACACAACAGCTGAAACATCCGGCGTCCACCAACAACTGCACAGCCACATCGCTGTAACGGGAGCTCAGCAATACGTGCAGGACATCTGCATGAGTAAGAGCGCTTATTCTTTTGAAGCATGACTTGTTTGTCGGGCAGCTTTGCCCTGCATTTCTTAGCTGCTCTCAAGTTTGTCATTTGTGGATGAAAAACCGATACATAGCAGCGTTTTTTGTTCTGAGTCATATTCTAGTTTAAGTGAAAATGAATAATGTCGTAATGCTTGGCGGTACTTTTCAGCTGATAATGTCTGCAAACTGGGGCGAGTGTCAGCTTCTCTGTGCATTTGGCACTTCAGAGTGTCAGTCTTTCAAGGTTCCTTTTTAAAATTGAGTATTGAATTCATTATCCTGGCTCAGGGCTTAAAACAATGACCATGCAACTGTTATGTTTCCAGTCTTAAAAAGTCTGGAAGGGCATATTTACTGCCTATGAAAGAAGAGCCAAAGAAGTGGGGAAATGAAATGTACTCATCCCGAACTTAACCATGGATACGGCAAATGTTTGTAGTTAGTCTTACCCACTAGTGTAATGGTTCCCAACACCCGAGTCAGTCATATTTGCACAATAAAACTATCCTTAAAAAACAGTTTGAGACTGTTTTTCCATTCGTTTAATGTGATGTTTAGTGAACGCTGCTGTTGAGCTCTTCGCACAGTTGCAAAAACTGCAAATAAGACGATAACGCTTCATTTCGATGTTATGTTGGGTAAACATTAACGTCATTTAACCCAGTTACTGAGCATTTACCTTTACTCTGCAAGGTGGTTGTCCTGCATGTGCAGAAACATAATATTCTGTGTATTAGAATTTTATCATTTGAACGATTCATCCACCTGGAACTGGACTTTTAGAGCCGGGTCCCAAAGTGAATAAATAGGGGTGATCCGAATCTGCTACACAGCAATATCTTAAAACATATATCCTCAAGTCAAAATTTTAGAAACGCCATAACTTGTGCATCCAATCAACTCTCATCCGTGCACTGTGCGCTTTAGTCAGGCCGGCGAGCTAGACAAGCTGTGGGAGTTTCATGTTGTTGCACACTGTGTACCAAAATACTGCACATTAACATAGTCGCTATAAAAGTTTGTGCATATTTTTTCCAAAATGAGTCTTATTACCACGACAATTTCACTTCCATGATATTTTGGATTAAACCCAGTCGACATGGTCATAAAGCGACTCTGAGCAAACAGCTGCCTGTTGTCCTGAAGGGTAAGAGTGTTTGTGTTTGTGTATGAGTGGATGTGTTTGTGCTCACCTCGCAGGTCCTGCCCAGAGCGACCCGGCCCGCAGGTGGTGCTCTGCCTCGGCATGCGCAGCGAGGTGCGTAATGGAGTGTGCCTCTGCTCATCCAGGTATGCCAGGTCCTCCAGGTGGGCCGAGCTCGTGGCTGTTTCATTGTATGCGTGTAACAGAAAGAGGGAAGGTGTGGGGGGTTTCAGAGGGAGAAGACAGAGATGCTATTGTCAGAATGCGTGTAGACTTGCAGTAAACAAACCCATAATATGTACACACACACAAAAGAAAGTGGGAGAGGTCCAAGCAGGTGTCCAGGGGGCAGTTGTCAGGCTGCCGCTCTCACGTTCACTAACTCTTTCAGGAAAGAGGAAGCCGGCACAACATGCTTCTGTCCTCAAATTCCCTCCTCTCCGTGTCTGTCACGCGGCACGGAGGCAGATGCCATCCGGCCCCACTCAGGATTAATTAGCTCAGCAGACAAATGTCTTATTCATGGAGAGAGCAGCATCTGATGCTGGCTGCTGATTGTTCACACCACGCTGTGTCTTCAGGGCCGACACTCAGAACCACTGAATGTTAAATGAGATTAGACGCCGCCAGTGTGTGTCAGCTACAGACTTGATTCCCTGTCACACCTGAACTCCACGGTTCAGACAGAGGTGAGAAAAGTCCAAGATGAGACGCTCTTTCAAACAATGAAATCCAGGGAGGATTAAATGAGCTCAACTATCCAGATAGTTTTTAGGTTCTTTGACAGGAAAGGGCCGAGTTTCTTTGACGGGGTGAAAAAAAAAAAAAAAAAAAAACTCAACTTAGACAGAATAGAGCAATACTAGTAAAAATCAATATTAGTATTTCTTCACTTTTACATAAATGATAATACACCTTTGTTTAAACTTTAAAGCCCCATCAGCAAAGGAAAACAGACCGCCAGGCAATAAACGGTGAAATTATTTTTATAATTTGCCATCATCGTCTCTCCCAAACAGATTAGGCTTGCCCCGGGGATTGGTCAAATCCAGTCGGGGGTTTCTTTCTCAATTTGTGTTCCCACACAGACTGGGTTACCTCGGTGATTGCAATTAAGAGTTATCATGGCCGACCGAATGGATGGACGTGGACGCAGAAATTAAATTGAAGTTTTAATTAGGTAAACTTATCCTCGATCATCAATAGAAACGCATTTTAACGAGCAGAAAAACAAATTAATAATAGATGCAAGTCTTTCTTCTTTTACTGGATACCTGAAATAGTTTAAGGCTCTAGGATCCAAAGTCAAATATCAAGGAGCAGGAGGTGTAATGGGAAATCCATGTTTCTTCTCAGTGGTATCCTGTTTAAAAAACACAGTAATCCTCCACAGAGCAGGCCTCCAAGTCATCCTCCTGTCACCTTTTTGGTAAAACTCACCAGCACCCCATCACTGATCCTCACCCTGTCCTATGTTCAAAGAGTGGCTTCTGTGCCCCTCTTAGTCGATTACAGAGCATGTGCATGGCTGTTTATGTACGTATGTGTTGCAGGGAGCCTGAGTCACCCAAAAAATAAGCCACACGAGTTTCCCAAAATGGAGGGAAAATGGCAGCTGAGAATGTTGGAGACTTGGCCCTGATGGGAAATGGGGGGGTGCGCTGGTCATCCAAGGGGGCTAAAAGCAGAGACAGTGGAGGCATTAATCTGCTGCTAAACCAAGGAAGAATGACTCAGGGCTTCAGGGCTGGGAAGTTTTTTCTTCTTCTTCCTTTTTCTCTCTCTCTTTCAACTGTGTTTGAATGTGAGAACTCAAATCTGTGTGCTCATCATCCCTATCTGCAATGCAGCAGGCTGCTGGGGATCACATTCACAGTTTCTGTGCCAATGCGCTAAGACTGCATGCAGAGTGAAAAGACATAAAGTAGGAAAGTAGAATAGCATGGCACGGGGAGAGAATGGAAGGTGTCCATAAAAATAAAAAAACAAGTCTAATTGTGCAGGAGAGAGCTTTTGGCAATAACAACCGCACATCCGATACTTCCTGTCTAGAGGAGTGTCAGACAGCATGAACGCATGCGTCAACACACGCTCAAACAACAGCTGGGCTGCTGGCCAGCGCCAGTCACAGTATCAGCCGGCAAGCCAACTAGTCATGTGAGATATGAGGTAGCAGCTGGTGCTTCTGTGCCTCACAGTTCTCCATCTCTCTGAGAGTGATGCAATAGTGGCATTTAAACCATACCAGTGGAACACCGTGTATTTAAGCGAAGGTGGGAAGAAGGATAAAAAGGGAACAAGGAATAACAAAACTTAAAAAAAAAAAAAAACTTACTGTTAGCGAGCTGCTACTATAAATGTACTTTGTATGAGTTGAGGATTTCCAAATCCCCAAGTAATTACACAAGGTGGTGGATACAGATCAGATATAAAGTCTTAAAGGATAAAAAGGTAAATATTTCTTTGAAAAATCATGTCTATACTAAAATCCACCATAAGTGGTGCTGTGATATATTTTAGGACTTGGCTCTGTGGTTGGGATGGAGCTGGAGTCTGTGGTGGAGGTTGCAGAGAGGAGGACGTTGGACAAACTGCTGAACA
>JAOXYM010000023.1:5053768-5082835 GCA_028567055.1 Leptatherina wallacei | reverse complement strand
TCTATCTATCTATCTATCTATCTATCTATCTATCTATCTATCTATCTATCTATCTATCTATCTATCTATCTGTTTCTGACTCGTTTTGAAGGCCCAGCACCATTTATTTTTCTTGCTTTTTTATGTTATCTCAAACTGGCTTTTTTAAAATGTATTTAGCCTTGTAGCTGCTACTCTTGACTCTTTAAAGACGTGGAGGTCAGGAGAAGCAACAATGTTTTTTAAAAAAAGGTGATGTTTTACTAAAATGCGCAGGTATACCAGGTTCATTTCATCTTCATCCTGCTCACAAATACCAGTGAAAACTGAAACCTATAAAAGCTGGCGAGTCAACCAGGTTAAACAAAAATCTATCCAATAAATGCAGGAAACATCCAGATTAAGTTTTACTTGTTGGGTGTATTGACGAGGACCAGAGAAACTACAGTGCTGAGTTTCAAGTTATTCCTATAAACAATCTGTATATTTAAGTGGAAAGTTATTCCAACTTCCAGCATGTGAGGCATTCAGGTGACATCAGTAAATTGTAGCCATTATAATTATAAGTCAGTTATAAAATTGTGGAAAACACTGCAGTTGAAAAATGGCTTTCACCACCTAAGATTCAGTTTTGACTTATGTTAAAGCAAATGACTAATTCAAGGAGTTATTCTCATCTAGCAACTCCCTCAGTTAGCATTAGCTCTTCTCCTCTGGCTGAACATTCACCCATCGGTAGGTGTATCCTTATAGATGTCACGTAGCTTTCTGCTAAACCTTCGGCAATAATGAAAACACCATTTTCATGTAAAATACTTGGAGTTGCAACAGAAGGAAAAGCACAGGTGATAGAAAATGACACATTACAAAGATCCTCATGGAACCGCACCAGTGCTTTTCCTGTTATGGGAAGCCAAACATCTGCTGTGAGCAACCCCATTGATGCGAGACATTCAGGGAAATTGTGGTAAATCATGGCATAACCATGCAGTCTACATGCAAGGCTAATGTCAAATCTGTAAATCCACAGAAAAATATCCTGAGCAATTGAATTAAGTTTACACAGTGCTACTGTATATTGTCAGTGCATTGCATCAGCACAATAGTTTTAGGAATATTTTTATTTAAATATGATGCAAATCAAAATCAGCCAAGCAGAGAAGATCCACAGTTGAAATACGGGACATGGAGCATCAAGGCTTTTTGGAGCTTGAATCACGCTTGCTCACTGACACAACTGACAGGTCCTCTTTTAATATCTGGCTCAAACTTTCGCAAAGACTAATTTCAGCTCTACTTTCTACTCTGTGAAAAAATAAAAAGAATACTTGGTCCCAGTTTATTCCCTTCCCATATCCATCTTCAGCTCTACCAACGCACTGCCTTCATTAGGTAATAGAGGAGCCCCCCTCACTCCTCGTTTTCCTCCCCAGTCGCCTCTGCTTTCTCTCTCCTTCCCTCTCCACACATCAAAGTGAGTCTCTCTGTCACTCTGGGGGATAGAAACGGTTAATGCCTGGGGCTTTGATGTTCCACTGCTGTGTGAGCCCAGCCAATCCTCAGCCTGTGCTCGCCTCCCATCCCTACATCATCTAATAATTCTTTGTGGAGGAGAGACGGAGTGAGAAACAGAGATTATGAAACTCTCTTTCACTCCTCTTCCACATGTATCCATCTCCTCTCTCCTAAATATGGAGTTCCTGTCCCTGAAAAACACAAAAGCCCTCTGGAAAAATCATCTTTTTCAAAAATCATTTCTTTTCAATTGCCCCCGCTGCCTCTTTTTTTTTATTTTCCTTATTTTCATTTTTTTTTCCCATTTGCATCATCTTTAGCTTACAATGTGTATTTCAGGCTGTCTCTGGCTCACTCGGTCCTCTTTGAAAATCTGGGTATTGAAGGGCGGGGATGAGATCGAGGATGAATATCTAAACCCGGCGGAGGAGGCTGCGCTGCCAGACAGCAGTTTCAAACAGCAGAACATGACCAGCATAAAGAGAGGGTCATAGCTGCAGTGACAGGCCTTGTCAAGCATATTACCGTGTTTAGTGAAAATAGAAGTGTCTACGTGCACAAACTCACACTTTTTTTCCCCCAGTTAGAAATGGAGAAGTGCATAATAGAGCTCATTGTCTTTAACAGCGTCTCTGATGATGAGAACAATAATAACACAATCAGGCCCATTAGGACTGCCTCAGTGTTATGAAACTGACATTTTTTTGCTGATATATTTACTGTTACTTTTGGGAGCCTATTGTGGCAGCTATGGCCTACAAAATAAGAAATGCATAATCAATGAAACCTCCTTTAGCAATGCAAATGCCAGCTTTTCCTATGTGATGTTCATCCAGCCACAGTATGTTTTTCTGCAGAAGCCGTCTCCCCAGACTGTGTTTATTCGGCTCTGTGGTTTCAATCTACACCAGAGGGCTGGAAGAGCTTAACAAAATGTCACTGTGGATTTGCAGCTACCCGAAAATTTTTAGCATAACCGCATGAAATTTAAAGAGGAGTGTTACTCCCTCCCTAATTTGTTAAAAGAAAAATGTTGCAAATAAATTGAATCAAATCAAACCACAAACATGCTCAGATTTCAGGAATATTAGGCTAATTCATCGAGCATCTGGAGGGATTTAATCTTCACAGAATATCCAGTAATATGAGCCGTTCTCAAACAAAAACAAGCTGAACTAAACTTCCAAGTTGTAGTCCGGGAAATTCAAAAGAATGCGTGATAATTGTAGGTAACGATCCATGTGGTTAGGAGAGTTATTTTAAACATTATAACCATTAAGAAAACAGATGCTGGAAAATGGAGGAACAATAGAAACAGACCTCGCCATCCAGGTCACCTCGCAAGAAACACTCTAAAATATTCATTTAGAAAAATGAACATTTTAGTGTTTCAGTGTTATATTTGAGATCGAAGGAGTCACATTAACGGACGTCAAACACAAACCAAGAAGGAGGAATAGTTCATCTTACAAGAAAACAGGCAAGGTAACGGGGGTTGAAAGGAGAGACGAAGGAGCAAGTAAAGAGTCAGAAATAAGGTGTAACGAGACTGAACAACAGCAGTTCAGTTCAATTTTGCCGAAAGAAGTTCTCTGCTTCGGCAAAATATTTGCACCGCCTGTAAATAACCTTATTTACAAACCTTCTTTTTTTTTTTTTCTTTCACAGGATAAAAGGAAGGGAAGAGGAAAGGACTCACCAGCCACAGAATTGGGGCGGGGCATGAGGTACAGAGGGATGGAGTGGGCAGAATGGGAGGACATGCTCTCCAGGTTGCGCTCAGGGATTTTGTTGAGGCTGTAGGTGGAGGCGGTCATGTTTTCATCCACCCTGTATAGGAACGAGTCCATGCCTGATTTCTGAGATTGCCACAATTTAAGGTTTCCCCGCGAACCCTCGCCGTATTTGCCACCTCGCTCCATGTTCTCCGAATAGCTGGTCAGAGTGGCTGCAAAAAAAAAAAAAAGGAGAAAAAAACAGCACTTTTTAGGACATTTGTCAAACCTGGATGTCACAGCACACATCTGTTTACTGTTGCTCTGAATCAGCTGCATGGTGATGTCACGTTATTCCTCTCAAACTGCAGGTGTTCACATTTGTTGACAAGAAACAGAGTTTGGCACTTGTTCTGAGCGTTTGAGCTCTCCTGGTGTCATTCAAATGATGCACAAATGTCAGAGTCGATGTCAACATAATCATGCACCTGAATTGCTTTCCACTTGGAGAACAAACCAGGGGTCTGTACTGCAGAGCATGTTCGACAAACTCAACGTATCTGAATGAACGAACCCTGACAACACAGGCGAGCTAAGCGTCGTTTAGCAGAAAGTCGACAGGTGGTTTCCACAGGAAGACTATACTCATATGTTCACATAATTTATTAATATAACACACTGAAGGCGAATTCTTGAGGTATTCAAACAGCTTCAGCTCCAGCTGTTGCTTAAAGCAGATGCCTAAGGTCATGTTCTAGGGCATCTAAGCTATACAAGGTCGGCTTCACACCTGACAACATGACGCGTGTCACGCGTGAGCTTTGCTGAACTGCTGAGTAGCGACACGTTTGGATTCACACCAGCAACCTTTCTGTGTAGGCACTTTTAACACCACATGCCTCTGGTAATGGACACAAATACACAGAGGGTTATGTAATCGGAGGTTTGTATGACAGGAAGAGTCACTATGGTCAGCTGTAATTTCAGAAGAATCCATCAGCTGATGAAATGAACTGAAAATGATTGATAATCATCGTGACGGGCAAGCTAGGTTTGTTCCATATTGTTTACACGCTGAAACTACAGCGATAGGTTTAGTTACTGACATTAGGTCAAAATTATGACCAACAAATGATTTTTTGCTACAATACTATTTTTATGCATGGTTGTCCACATTATAATTCAAATGCATCAGACACCAGTATGAACGGTCTTCGGCCCTGAAGTGACCCACAGAAGATGTGAAGTCACAGGAGGCATGCCGTTTACAGAGGTAAATATGGATGCTACACATATTAGTATGCATGTATCAATTCTGAAGTTGTTGTGCAATCAGGGACCACAAAATAATGATGTTTCGTCCATTGTTTGCATTTAATCTAGCCGTGTTCCGCCTCCTCCAGCGCAGAATCAATGACGTAAAAGTTGGATGAAATGCAACGTGACTGTTAAGACTGAGGTCATTCAGGAAGTGGCCGGGGCGGATTTGAAAAAAAAAAAAGGATTTCTGCTGTTCAGGTTATCATAAAAACTATTTTTAAAAATCAGACATGGGTCACATATGGGCAAAAAAGTGGGATTTGCCTGTAGTGTAAACATAGCCTCGGTGAACATGACACACAGTATGCTCATATACTAAGAAATAAAGAATATAAACAGTAAACCAAAGGGAAGTCAGCCTTATGGTTTTATTTCTTTCCATTTGTATTCTGCTTTCACTGATTTACATGTTTAGCTCTATAATCATACCTGCATTCTCAATAATCCTGACAGTGAGTCCTACAGGCTACCACTGATTTATACTTTGTTTCAGCAACATCAGAAAGGAGATTTCTTTTTTTATTATTAACCACAAAATGGGGGAAAAAAATTCAAGTCAATAATTACTCAGACTTCCATTTTACTGCAGACAGAATTAATCTAAAAAAAAAAAATCATGTTAACAAAAGTGTAAGAAAAGCATTAAAATGTTAAAAACAAATTCCTCAAAGAGAGCTTGGAGGAGATTTTCATGTTTCTGTCTCTTGAGTGCAGAATATCATTAAACCAATTACAGAATCTGGAGGAATTTCAGTGCTTAAGAAAAAGCTAAGTTGGGCACCTGCTGCCAAAAAAGAAAGGGAGCATATAGGTTGTTATCAGCAACAAGAGCAAATAAGCAGGCTTTATGATCCTGTAACGTTACATCAGTGCACATAGCAGAGCTCATTTACACTTGTGTGATGCTGCATTAATGCAGTAAGAGTTTATTAAGAGTTCAGAGCAACATATGCTGCCTTCAAGAAGACATCTTTTCAATAAGACAACACAAAACTACATTCTGCACACAGTACATGGCTGAGGAGATGTAAAGACTCAGACCTGTTTAAGATCAGTGAAATTGAAATGAAATGTACGTTCGTGAGGGGAGCGCTTTGGAAACACACAAGCGGATCTCACCAATAATCCCGCTGTCTCTGCTCTCCAGTGTTGAGGTGGGACTGGTGACAGAACCATAGGCGCAGTCCTTGTTGCCAGCCTGGCCGGGCATGGTGGTGGGGAGGGTGGAGCAGGGGCTGCCTGCAGGTGGAGAAGCAGTGCTGCTGGTCAGGGTGGAGCAGGGGCTGATCCTTTGGTTCTGGCCCTGGCGTAGACACACATGCACACATTTGTTACGGCTCTGTTTGGATCCAACAGCTGCATTAGTGCAAACGGGGGTAAATGCAGAAGCAAAGAGATTGAACTTTTAGAAATATCATCTCAGTATTGCGGTTTTTAAAAGCTCAGCCTCCCCGCTGCTGCTTTCACAATATGGTCAATCGTTACTTGAACAGGCATTCCCACAAGAGTACAAATACGTCATAATACAAAGCAATTTGTGGCATTTTTCTAAAATATCCATCTAGAAGGACTTCAGCTGTAAAGGCTTCATGCTGCAAAGCTGTATAGAAATGCAAATCTGCAGTCTTTCTTTCTGAAAATGTTAATCAAAATACATGCAATGATTCTACAAACACTCCTTACAGCATATAGGAATGTGACATGATAAGATCTTTAGTAACAAAGGAAATGGCATTACCAAACAAGTTGTGGAATTTTTGTATTTTTCTTTTTAGTCTATTTTCGAGTTTACTTCGCATGTTTGGTCTGTGGCTTGTTCACAATCACCAGGAAAGGTGAAGTGATGTAAATGTCAGCGCTCTATAAATATTCTGACTCCTCAATCCTCGTCTAAGCAATCATCCAGCATGGGCTCCTCTAAGAGCTGTCAAGCACTCTGACAATTAAAATGACTGATGCTCGCGAAAGCAGGAGACAGTTTTAAAGAGATATCAATCCATTTTCAGGAAGCTGTCTTTTAGTGCATGTTGTAATTAAATAATTAGAATTACTGAAAGAGGGTGAAGGTCAAGTTGTACTCCAGAAGATGAAAACGTTTTTCAGCGATAGCTCCTTGTACAATAGAATTGATATTAAAAAAAAGACACTCAAACTATCAGGATTATTTAGTAGACTATAGTGGCGGTGCTGTGTTTGACAGAAATTTAATGAGGAACAGATTCCTACATTCCTCACTACAACATTGAGCATGAAATGTTGGCAAACATGCCTCGAAACAAGTAAGATCCACTTCAGAAACGTCTCCTGCAGACGGATAAATCTAAAGTTTAAGTTACTGGCTGCGATTGCGAATTTATGTTTGGAGCAAAATGATGCGCAAAGTCCAGTAAATTAGCTGGCTTTGTGTTATAGCCACTGGCACAGGTGATGTTTCACTGGTAAAGAAAATAATGGACTTAATAACCTACCAGAGGGGGGAAAAGGAGTGAAAAGAAAAAAAGACAACAATGTACAAAAAAAAAGGGGAATAGAGAGAAGATGGCGTCTACTCATGAGTTCACCTTGAATCCTACTTGACAACCTGAAGAGGAGCACTTTTTTTTTTTCATGGTCACTGTTGAAAGTCACAAGAAAGATCTGATAGAACGATGACCAAGGATGTTTAGGAATGGAGGTCATTTCCATAAAGAATGAGCCAAATACCCACAAGCTTTAATACTTTTTAAAATTCATCCTGCAACTGTGAAATATGGAAATAAAAAACAAAACAACATGACCTTGCTTAAATGTTACACAGATGTTTTGTCCTCCACTTTTTGCAATTTGCACATGAGGTTTTTACACATAATTTGCCCATGAGATCACACGTTCTGCGTTCTCTTTTAACAAAATGCCGGTGTGACATAAATGTCATCAACCAGTTTGCAAGTGTCCGCTGGGTTTTAACCCTACATCTTTGAAACTGCTGACTAAATGCACATATTTTTTTCATTCAGAAACATTCAGAAGAACGACGTGAACACTTGTTTTGAGGAGAATTGCCACTATCAACATCTCTGTAATACACTGTAGACGTATTAGGTTGCTGTGCAAGGGAAGCAAGGTAGCACAGATAGGACCAGACATGGAAAGCATCTATCCAGCTTTGGCTTGACCAAAGTTAGGCCAAACTGTAGTTTTACCTCTCCAAAAATTCATCCATCATTCATATTTTCTTCTCAAATACCATACCCGGGAATTCAGTTTTAAAATAATCTGACGCCCCAAACATGCCATGAATTTATATTGTTTTCAGTCCTGGTGTTGTTCTGGCGCCCTGCAGGGACCCTGTTCTGTGTCAGCTCTGGTTAGGAGACAGGCAACCACAGGGGACAAAATAAAAACCCTCTCCAGCCGCAAACGCCCACACATCTACTCTTATGCAAAACACACAGGCGCACATAGCTTAACGATACATGCATGTAGCATCCACAGATATAGGAAAGACCCAGGGAGCGATTAAGTGTTTGCATCAGACACTTTACACACTCCTCTCTAACAGCTCTGCTGATAAGTTCAGGTCAACAGGGGGGGGGGGGTGAACAAAGAGAGAACAGGTGGAGTGAAGAGGTGCTCGAGGCAAAATTTAGCCTAGATTACTTGGCAGGAAGAAGACTGAAGAGACACAATAGTTAATACGTCTTGTATTAACCGACAGTCACTCAGGAGCAATGCTGAAACTAATTATTATTGAGACATTCATATTGATTCGTCTGTCAATTATCCGCCGAGGTTGCAGCCCTGGAGATGGAGCAGGTTGTCAATTAATCTCCGAGTTGGTGGGTTTTGCTCCTCAGATACCTTTGTTTACATGTCGAGTTGTCTTTTCACACGAAAACACTGAGTGTGTGGAGTGGATGGGGAATATTTACAGCTTTTATGTTCTATGTAGAGCACTTTGAATTGAATTGGATGTGGTTATTGTGTTTACTGCAAGAGAAGAATGAGAGAAGAACAACAGTTTGTCAGGGACCATCTTAGTCACCGTAGCGCTTTGCTGTCTCCGCTGATAGGATTGCTCAAGTGTCAGCCGGCCCAAAACAAGCTCGGAAGTAAACGGATGGGTCTTCGAACCTGCAGCGATACTTGCTGCTTCATCTTCTGGGCTAATGAACCCCGCCTTGTGAGGGTTCTGACCTTAAATGTCGCATGAGGATTATACTGAACTGGTAACACTGCATCTATTCAGGGAGCAGGTATGAAAGGCAATTAACCGCTCTCTCTCTTCAAGTTAAGGTCACCTTGTTCTGCCAGCTGGTGAGGTCTTACAGCTACTGCAGGAATTTAACTACATCAAATGGAAGATGGTGTAGATGTTTTATACGTATACAGAAAGCGTAACAGGGTAAACCTTTGGCCGATGATCACTCTCTCCTTTTAAGTAGGTTGATGTCTGCCTGGCCTTAAACTACAGCATATAAAAGGGTTAGTGAATATATTACTGCAGGAGTTTTCAAAGTGTGTGCTGCATCTTCTAAGAGGAGCACAGAAGATGAAAGGGGTGAAAACATGATAAAAGAGTGTGCTTTTTTTTCCAGAAAGTTCAAAAGTTTGACCCAGATTTCTGTTTAACCTCCAAAATGCCAAAAATGCCTAAAAAGGCTCCCCCCTAATTAAATTAGATGCTGTTCTTGAACTCTTTGGAGTACATGCAAATGCAAAAGGATTGTCTCTTTGGAAAGAAAACACTCTAATCTCTCTCATTCTTTTACATAAAAATTAATATATACTTTTTTTTCAGAAAGACGGTTAACGGGTTAAAAAAAATGCAAACAGTAACGCAGGAGAGGGAGATAGTAAAAGATGTTCACGTCATGGAAAACACAACGATAAGATAAGATAAGATAAGATAAGATAAGATAAGATAAGATAAGATAAGATAAGATAAGATAAGATAAGATAAGAGCCGCACTAAGTTCTTTCAACTGAAATCACTCACAGGTGTCATCACAGGTGCGCCCCAGGGTTCTGTCTTAGGGCCACTACTATTCATCATTTACATATACCGGCCATATTTTTCAGTAATATAACATCAGCTTCCACTTCTATGCGCATGAAACCAAAATGTACCGCTCCTCTAAACCTGATTCCAACTTCATACCTTGTTGACTGTCTTCATAAAATAAAGTCCTGGTTCTCTTTCAATGTTCTTAAATCTAACAGTGACAAAACACAAATGTTACTAATAGGTACAAAAATCAACCTCAGCCAAATCCCCCAGTTTCACCACTTTCATTGATGATTCTGCCATCTCTCCCTCCGCCTCAGGTTAAGTGTCTGGGTGTCATCGTGAATATCACGCTCTCCTTCACATCTCACATTAACAATGTAACCCGGTCGGCTTCCTTTCATCTTCCTAACATTGACCGGCAATGTCCCTCCATCACACCGCATCCTTTCTGGTTCACAGTCTTGTCACCCCTGGACTCGACTCCCACAACTCCTTTCTGTTTGGCCTCCCACAGAAAATCCTCCATAAACGTCACCTGGTACAGAACTCATCAGCATGCATCATCACCAGGAAACCAATTGACCCATCACATCACACCTATTCTGCAGCAGCTACACCGGTTTCCGGTGACATATGCCACATTCATTTCAAAATACTACTTTTTATCTAAAGGCTATCCACAACCTCGCCCCTCCTTACCTTTCTGACCTCCTCCACATTTCCAAAGCCTGCCGTCACCCTCAGATCCTCTTCTTCCACTCGTCTCACTGTCCCCTCTGCTCACCTCACTACCATGGGGAGGGGGGAGGCAGAGCATTCAGCCGCTCTGCTCTCCAATTATGAAATTCACTTCCCTCTGACCTCTAGAACACTGATTAATTTCTGCTTTCTAAATCAAAACTGAAAACCCATCAGTTAAAACTCTGTTACTCCCAGCAACCAACTGCTCTGTATGGTGGTAGTTTAAAATGTCCCGTTTTAATGTATTTCAATTGATTGTATTTAATCTGTTCCTGTGAGGTGACCTTAAGTGCCAGGAAAGGCGCCCAGAATAAAAATGTATTATTATTTATTATTATGTATGTATGTATGTATGTATGCAGTATTCTCTGCCTTTGTATGACTGCATAACTTTTTATTACGATGTCAGAGGTTTTCCACCACATCCCTTCACCAAGCAAATGCGAAAGATAGAAGAAAAAAGAAAATAACTCAGTTAGTCACTTGCATACCTCTGGGGGGGGTAGAGTATACTAGAATAACCTGGAATGGCTCGTTTGGCCAGTCTATAATAATACGCTATTGTCTGCTTTTTTTCTGGAGTTATTTTGACTCTGATTCAGCTTAAAGTATCAAAGTGCATCATAACAGCTGCAATATTTCACGTCCTCAAGGCTCCAACATTCAATACGTCTGACAAGTTGCCTACGCAACAACATTTACAAAACAAGATACAATTTCCTCCAAAAAGTAACTTCACAAAACCCATCCGGGTGTAGCAACAGAGTCTGGTTAACTTCATCCTGATGCAAACTTTCAATAATCCAATAAATGTGTTATTTTCTGTACATTTTTAGTTCATTTACTCCATTCAACTTTCTATTCTACAGTCATTTAGCAGACTTTAGCAACTTACAACTGAGAGTGAAAACAACACAAGCAAGAATTCAAACAGGAGGGGACATCATAATCAAGTGCTAGTCAGACTACCGTGAGTCCAGTTGGACACAATCTAATACTGACAACCTCATATTCCCCCTGGTATCTTTTGTGCTAATTAAGCATGTTTAATACTTTATTACTACTTCTTAAAGACAAAGGAAGGAAAACTCAAGCAAATTACAACAAAAGCCGACTCTTATTGGCAAATCGATGGACTCTCAAGACAATCTGCACCTTTTTCTGTTAACAAATCAGCCATAATTGCAATGCCCAGAACAGTATTTAGGGCAGATATGTAAAATAATAAGTTTGTGTGCACGATGCAGCGCCGTGCTTGTATGAGTCACGTCTCTAAAAAGAGCCGCTTGAATAAACCTCTCTCAATTTCTACACCCCCACTGCTCCGGCAGCGCTCGCATCAAGCGCAGGCAGTCCATCAGTCTAATCGTTTATCCACACTGCTTTAGTGCAAGCCCATACCTACACCTGCACTGCATGCTTCAGCAACAGGTTAGCCCCCTTTCCCCACCCCCCTCTATTTCTCCTCTTCAGTCCCTCTCAGCTGCAAATGTTTTCCTCCCACGGTTTGAAATATTTATTCCTGTCAAATCAGGTTTAAGTAGAGAAACGAGGGCATCTGCAGGAGGCCTGCTGTGCCGAGAGCTGTTTGTTGCACAACTGTCAAATTCATAAATAGAAAGGTTACAGTGCAAAGGAGTAACCCAGAGTGGTCTAACACGTTGGGTGTCAACCCAATATACTTGCTTTTACTGAGCAAAATTTGAGCTATACTGAAAAGATTTCATTTAAACAAAAAAAAAGGGAGTCTAAAGTATTTGTTATATAAAGTAATCCAATTAAATTTTGTAGAAATGCTTGAAAGGGAGGCTCTGAATTGTTTTAATCCAAAGCATTGTGGAGTCTGAGGCCAATTTACAAACATCTTTTTGATCCAGCTGTCCTGACAGTCAAAGATAAATCAGACTGAATGTAAACAATGATACTATTAAGATAAATGTCAACACGGATCAAATTAGGCCACTCCATGTTTGTTCAAGGGCTCAAGCACAATTTCTCAAAATACAAGTATGTCAAAATCACAAGCAAACACGGTAGTTATACTGGGATGTTATACTTAGCTAGCTTAAACCACAGTAAAGTCAACCAATGAAGCAAATAGAAAGATTGAAGCAAAACTTTACAGGTCAAAGTTGAAGCAGTGCGAGGTTTCTCTTTAGAAAACATGTTTAATACACTATATGCCAGAGAAACAGAGCAACAGCACACGGCTCTAGAAAACTGGAACCACATCCAGATGCCTCCTACCATCAATATACGTTGGCCCAGAAAACTGAAAAGTACTAAAAGCATCCTGTAAAGCGAGAATTAAGTTTCTTCTGGGTTAAAGCAGTACCATGGCAATGCAACATGAAAGTGGGATGAGAGTTTGTGAAAACACAATGAGTCTTAATTTAAATCAATTAATCCATAAATAAAATCAGTCACTATCAGGGCTCTAAACACATTTCTTTGATCACCAGCTAATGTGGTAAAGTTACCAGCCAATCAGAGTTTCCACTAACAACAACATTCTCTTCTCTTGTCTTAGCGGTCTTCGTCTAGAGGCTATCCCGGTAACTTTGGGCAGTTTCATGGTCAAAACAGTTTGTTATAGTAATCCTATGTTAGGTTGTTTTCTTGATGAAACACCAGCCACTCACAACCCTAAAGCCATTTTGTATTAAACATCCACCTTTTCTCCGTTTCACCTTCTCTTTCGTCATCGACATCCCCCCTACCTCCCCTCTTTTCTCGTAATCAGCCTCGTTCTTAACATCGTCCAACTGTTCCCACAATCGAACAGAACTCATCTGGTTTTTATTTTAGATTTTGTTTTCATTTGTACCACTGTGTTTATTTCAACCTGTTGAAAACAGAACCGTTTTGTGACCTCATGTGCAATGCATAAATATGTGAGCTTTCTGCAATTTATTGATGCACTATTATGTAACACACTCAGCACTTTACACTTAACATCTCAATTTAGATCCTGGTTGATCCTTCTGGTCGTGATCAGCAACACTCAAAATACATTTCTTATTCTTCTTATCTTTATTGTGCGCTTTTATTCTCCTTCTGTTATTAATCTTGTTTTATTGTTGTATGATGTTGCCTTGCCAAGGGAATGAAGATGAAAATTAGCCTTGCTATAATCTTGCATATTTACATATATGTTTATCAATATGCGCTGTCCCTTTTTTAAAAGTTAAATGAAATTAAACTGAACCACAGCGACATTGTTGTCACTTCATTTAAATTTCACTCCTCCTTCAGCTGCACTTTGTTCAGGCAAAAGAATATAAACGGCACCATGCACAGAAAAGTCAGCATGCGGTCAATAGATGTACATGGAATAGTGTTCATGGGAAACATGAACCTTCTAAACTGGCCTATAAGTTTTTATTTGTACACGCAAAAACTAATTTGTACTAAATTTGGTGGGCAAATAGCTGTGTAGCAACCACAACTAATTTGTGTCATAATATCTGTAAAATGTTCATTCTGGTGCCATTTTTTCCAACACGAGACAATTTTGTTCTATGTAGAAATGTTTGGTGAGTGGGTGAACTGCACTCGAGATCTTGATCAAAATTAGAGGTTAAAAAAAAAAAAAAAAAAAAGAGTCATACAGCATATTCAGGAACAAATATTGAGTTACCTGTCTCGCCTCAGGTTCCTCCATGCTGTACTGGGTACCGGCTGGCCCCTCACTCACTTTGTCTCCCAGAAGGAAACCCAGCCGCGTCATCAATGTGTTGGCTGCCTCATCCACCGACGGAGGGGGGCCCAGCTCCTGGCTTGACTCCCCTGCGGAGGCGGATAGATGGGAGGAGGTGGACGAAGAGGAGGAGGAGGAGGAGGAAAAGGGAAGAGGCACAGAACAGAAGAGAGGAAAGAAATAACGTGGATCAGTGGTGGGCAGAGACAACTGCAGCCATAAAAATCTACTTTCACTTCTACATATCTACATCCCGTTTGCTTGGAAAGCCTTCATCGTAAAAACACAACAGAGGCGACAGACGTGGACGCAGGACACTCAGCACCTGTCCTCAGGAAAACAAACACGACTCCCTTCAGTACCTGAGTTTTCCCGTAGCTCAGAGCAGTGCATCACAAATTCCTCAACAGCTGGACGTTTCCTTCAGGTATCCTCTTACATAAACTCCGAAATCCTTTTAGCCTCTTGAAGAATAGTCTCCCAATGTTTACACAAAACTCTTTTCAAACTGCGAAACACAAAGTCGTCCAAACTGATGACAGCTCCTTCCACACCACTCATCACCGCTGCAGCCCGAGTGACGTGATGAGAAACGCCCTTCACCTGTGTGAGTGTGTGAAGTGGGCGTGTTCCCACAACTCTATCCTATTTACAGAGACTGCCGGGACCAAAGAGAGCAAAAGAAAACAGCAGGGTGAGCCCGCATGGTGATCAAAACCACACAAGCACTTACAGAGCCAACTTTGAAACAGGACCCAAAGGAGAAAAAGAAAAAAAAAAGAAATCCGTGAATGACCTCATCTTGCCACCTGGTTGCCTGGTTACTCTCCACCTATGACAAACCCTCACTGGTGCTATCATGTTTTTCAATAACACCTAGCTATCATGCCCTGGAGCTTCCTCCTACATCAACATCTATTCAGTTTGACAGAACTCACCACAGTGCCGTTCTCAGAGCACAAGCTTTTGTTAATTACTCACCTAGCTGGTTGTGGAAAGAGTAACTAGTGGCCAGCTGTAATTGGATGTAGAACAACCTCTAAATTAGTCCAGACGTGGATGATACTGAAGCCAACAGCTTTGAAATGGCACTTTTTTTTTTTTTTTTTTAAATAAACAAAGACAGATAGTGGCAGGACCAGTTTTCTCAGACCTCTCCCCGAGAGGCAGGTCGAACCAGACAGGCAGGTAGCCACACAAAGCTCTAACTCCTAACCATTAGACAGTTTCAGCCACCACAGCACCTCTCTGAAGACAGACAGCTTGTCTAAAGCCTGTGGTCTCCCGCTCGTCAGCTCAAAGAAGCAAAGACAGACAGGTAATCTAAAGCCCTGCGCTCCCCCTCGCCATTCGCTCATGGGCGGGGAGGACAGTACTGCCAGGATCCTCATTAGATCGACACCAAGTCCCCTCTGAGTGAGTAAGTAAGGCATGCACCTTCTGAGGGGAAGGGGAAAAAAACCCTTTGAATCAAATGGGGATGACATGCTGCAGAGTTTTAATAAAAACACACACAGCAGCATCCTATAGTGAGGTAGTCACAACACACAATAGGCCCTAAACAAGGTAATCATGTACGAGCTCCTTGATGAGATGGATATAGTTGTTACTCTTTCGGCAGAATGCGTTTATAGGGGGAATTCAAAGCCACTAAATGTGGATTTCCCTTGAGGAAGAGGGTAGCAATGGAGAAGTTGCGGGTAGTTGAGTTACAGCTCAACTTCCTTATGTAATGTGACAGAGATGCACGAGCATCGATGGGAAAGCACCCGTCCTTTGGTCATTCTGAATTATAAATGCGTGTTTTGTATGTTAGCTGGAGCCTCTGTACGCCTGCCTGTCTGGACATGAAGGCAGCGCAGGCTTCTCCGTCGACAGGCTGGTAGTAGTGAGCAGTGAATACATTAGCCCTGATTAGTCAACTGCTCCTGGGGGGGTTTGCGGCCCTAACTGAGATCAAACAGGGTCTCTGTCTTTTTTCTCTCTGCCTCCGTATAAGTGTACTCTCATCTCTTTGTGCACATCTTTGACTTTGCCCGTCTACGCTAGTCTGTGCTTTAATCCCCGTTTCTTATTAAAAGGATCGTTGTCACATCCAGATGTTGGCCAAACCTGCGCAGGGGGGCGAGTAGTTTGTGTATGTTCCTTTTGATGTGGGAGCAAAATCTCTCATTTGGATGCAGGGATCACAGCAGCTCCCTTGAGCTAAACATAAGCAATCCCTTTGTACATCCTTTAACTCTTAATCTTCAAAAATACCAGCAACAAACATGTTAAAGCACAGTTTATTTTGGGGGAGGGGGGGGGGACCACAATCAGACAGCTGTCATTTAAAATCCAAATCTATATTGTTTGATTTGAAAAAATAAGAAAAAATGAAGTCACAGCAGGCATTGATGCAGTTTCAGTATATTGTTAAACACTTCACTCCTTGCGAATGACACAAACGAGCAAGTATAAAGGGATTTATTACCATAATGCAGGGGTTTCATGTTGATTTCTTTCCATTTCCAGCCCTACTTTTTGTTCTTTAAATACAGATCATGACAATCAGACAGAATTGCCTCTTACTGAAACCACTGACAACAAACATTGACATGACTTCAAAGAGAGTTGACAGCACTTAGAACGTAACTTCTGGCGTTCCTCATCACGGTGACACGGTGACATCCTCAGTGATGAAATGTGAACATTGAAAAAAAAAATTAGAACACATATCAGACATAAAACACATCTTTTTTTCTTAAACCAGCCCACCCAACATACACACACACACACACACACACACAGAGACTCCTCTCCATTGGATTCCTGAGCTGCGAAGGAGACAGATGGTTGCCATAGCAACTATCTTTGCACGCTGCTAGGGAATGTGTTTCTGTGCAAGCGCATCTGTTTCTGCCTGGCCGTCCACAGATCTGCCCTCTCGCACCGAGAGAGGCATGTGTGCCGTAAGCAGGGGACTGGACCGGACAGGAGATGGCATTAATAGGCCCCGGCGAGCAGGTGAGATAACACACAGCATTCACTGGCTCTTATTTCACGCACACCTGAGCCCCTTTAACTTTCACTTCAAGCAATATATTGTGCATATCTCAGAAAAGAAAAACTAAGAAATAATGGCCTGGTTATCATAATATGTCAGGAGGGGGTGACGAGGATTATTAAAACGGCTAAAAACTGCAGAAATCAAAACAAAGTGTGTTCAGACATATTTTAGAGCTTTGGGTGACAAGAAAGCATGAAATGTAATGCAAGCACAGATGTCTCAAAACTAGGGAATGGAAGGCTGATGGAGAGATAAGACGAGTGAATTTCACATTCCTGATGTGCACGGTAGTGATCTTATCTGCGCAGCGACACTAAGAGGTCTTTCACATAAAAGCAAGCACTCAGCATCACAGGTCTGAAGAGTATGAGGAAGTGTGAAGATATGCAGAACATGTGCACACTAAGAGATAAGCAGAGATTTTACTTTATAGTTTAAAACTGAAGACATATTTCTAGGTGTGTTTGAGCCGATTTGCCACATGGCCACACTGGATTTTCAGAGTTTTGAATCAATATGAAGGGCCAGAATAAACAAAACACACACAGTATTGTGTTGTAATACAATTCATGACTGAAATGTAATCTTTTATCACTTTAAGGTACATTTATCTTATGGGGTTTGTTTTGTCTACATAAAATATATTTCGTTTTTCGGTCATTGGTTTTATAGCGGTGTTGCTCGGAATCTGCTCTTGCACTTTGAGCCACCACATTGTGGTCTGCTATCAAACACATGGAAGACATTTTTGGAAGGAATGTAGTAGCATAAATCTGCTACATGGGTGGAGAACATGCTTCTATTCAGCCAGTGAAGTAGGATATTAAAAATGTTGTGATTGATTTGCAATCTCAAACAATGAGTTACATAAACAACTGCTATATGTACATGCAGAGCAAATTTTTAACTCTGGACCTTAACTCAAAGGTACAGTGAATAAGAATTACTGACATTTAGTGACAAAGATGGACACAGAAATGACTTCATACACCAAGCATAGCTATAAAAGGACGGCGGCTGTCAGTGACCAAAATTCTTCCAACGTGATTTCATCTGCGAATGAATCCGGTGGCCTCAGGTGCAGCAATGACTGCACTACAGGTAACTACTTCACAATTGTATATGTGTTATTATCCCAAAGAGTTCTCTAACACCTATCAGACAAAAGGTGATGCTGCAGTTTTAAAGCTTTACACAAAGTTGTTTGTCCATTCAGAGACACCATAGTAAAGATGGTGGCACTAATATGGCAGCTGCTATGCATGCGGACCCACAGCTAGTAGATGTAAACGGCTCATTCTAAGAGAATAAAAACAGCCATTTTAGTAAAGTGATTAATAACCAATAGAAACCCTTTTAAAGATATATTACGTTTTTATGTCACTGACCTTTGATTTTGTTACCTCCAAGTAAAAATTCCATTCAGATCTTAAAAAGGACAGGCCGATTAATAAGATCAGCAATACTTCTGATCTTCTGATCCCCCCAAATACAACTGCATTTCCACCCATTCAAGTCCAAACTGTATCCATATCCATCAATCACACAGAGCCTTAACCTACTCTAGCTTCTCCATCACCCCATCAATGCACCCCAGCCTTCCTGTTCTATACTGAACATCAGAGTTGGTTTTGCTAGATCTTATGACAGAAATGAAAACAAACCCAAAAAAACAGTCGAAGGTTTTCTTATAAAACAAACGTAAACTGCTCATATAGCAGATCTAATCACCAATAGTCAAAAACATAGGATATAATATCATCATTACATATCTATAATATCATACAATTAAGATGGATACAAATCTACATGCTCCAACTAAAATTAAAATACTCGATATTGCCTACTCTGAATATGACCTTATTTGGTCATAAGGTCATCAGAAATTTCCGTTAATACAGGGTAAGATCTTAATCAGATTAATATTACTGTGCTTGTAAATGTAGCTATGGACGGTCGTTTTTACTGAGAAAAAGAAACGACTAAATGTCATTTCAGTTGTTTTTAAACCCAAAGTAGCACCACTAGATCTTGATACATTAATATCAGAACACGTGAACCCATCGTAGAGGATTTTATCTGCAGTGTGTGGGGGAATAACCATAAGGAAGACTGAGCTCTCTCATCATTAAGAACGCTTTCACTCCATTATATATATATGGAGGATGTCTGGTGATGAATTTTACAAGCTATCTCACAAAATATTCACAAACAATATTTATGAGACCACAAATTTCTTTGTAGGCCGTAAAAATCAGCTGATACCTGCGCTCCTCCAGGCGACAGTCAGTGTCAGCAGCAGCAGAGTGCGAACTAGCATGCAATCAGATGTTTAAGTCATTGCCCTGCTGCTACACATGCCAGGCAGGCCTTGTTAAGAGCTCAAATGTCCATCTGTCCACCTGGGAGATGAGAGTGCCCACCCTTGAAAACTCATCCCAGCCCTCCCGGCTGCTTTCCAGCTCAAGATATTATTGCACGGACAGAGAATTCCTGTATGTAATCAACTGCTTCCCTGCCTCGATGGCAGCACAGATTACTACTTCATCCCTGAAATGTCACATCGACGGGAGCTTTACGAAGCTCATAACTGATACACCACAGTCTATTTCACAAGACTGATGCTAAATAAAGCCAGGGTCAACAGCTATCAGCCAGAAGATTCAACAGCGGGACACTTCCTACACTATTCAGGCTACGGCAGGTATAAAACATGATGAAAATATATTCCAGCATAAATTACCTACTTAGAATTCCCATGGGGCAGAAATTTAACAGAAGAGGCTGACAGACGGAGAAAGCCGGTAAGACTCTTTCAACCATTTTCCTAAATCACACGAGTTAAGCCCGAAGGCCCCCCCATCGCTACGTCTCTCATGTCTTCGTCCAGCCCTGGGGTGTTGCAGAATTGTCCCGCTCGCCTGAGAGGTTCACATACGCAGCGGAGGCTGAGCCAACAAGACGGGGCTGTAAGCTAACGCTGCCCAGATGAGAACGCAAGATATAGCAGAACCGAATCTCAGCAGAGCACTAACCTCGAGTGAACCACTTCACTGTCCTCACCGAAGTGAGGATGGGAGGAGAGAGCAGGGTTTGACAGGGTTTGGGTGGGGGTGGGGGGGGAGGAATCTGGACTGTCCACAGGATTACCGAGCAAAAGCTGGCAGTGAAGTTAACAGAAAACAGCAGCGGCACCTAAACAAGCTCTGAGAAAGCAGCAAGGGAGGATTAAAGAGACAGAGAGGGAGGGGGCGACGAGGGTGGGCACTGTGGACACGAGCAAAGCAATTTGATTAATGATCTTAGCCATGTTTTCATTTTACAGCGGCCGGTAGAATAACTGTCAAAGCGATGAGTTCGCCCATTCTCTCTCTGTGCCTTTGTACCTGATCTACACACGGGAATCAACATGCAAAAAAAAAAAATGAAATAAATAACACCATGAAATGAGGGATGAGCTGGGCCAAAGAAACTTACCAGGGCAGTATGTGTCCAGGTCTGGATTCTTGGCAGTGGTTGAGGTGTGTGTAGGGGAGCCAAGCTCTGATTGTGGAATGCGAGGGCTCTCCACAAACTTTGCTTTCCGCAGAGGGGCTGGGAGCAGAAAGCATACACAAATATAGAGAAGGAGACAACACATGCACACACAGAAACACACACGCACACAGATCAGGGAGATGGAAGACAAGAAAGAGAGGAGTGACAGGGACAGGATAGAAGGGAGGGGGGGGGAGGACAGAGAGCTTATGAACTTGGAGCAGCACACTGATAAAATGAAAACATCCTGAAGGCTTTTTTTTGGGCAGCTTTGTTTTGCCTTGAGTCAGATAAGCTAAAGCATGAGTAAACAAGCAGCATGGGCAATCAGGAACTGGGAGAGGGCAAACCTTTACCCGCACTAAAATAACACCAGCCCACAGATGAAATATGAAAACACCACCATACTTCCTGAGCAGGGGGAGGGGGGGGGCGCTACATTTAGCTTCCAACACTCATAAAGAAACGAGAAAGATTCACCCATTAACGAAAGAAGAGCGAAAAAGCTACGTGTTTTCTGTCCAGTCATAGTCACAGCAAGAGTGTAAATGTGATCCATTTTGGGAATGTCCTCGCACCTGACTCCGACACGACGTCTGAGACATGGAATAAGTCACTCGGCAAGAAATTCACAGAAAGAAAAGCTGTAGGTGGTGGTTGCAACATGATCTGTTTTCTGAGTTCTTGGTTACGGCACAGTGACTGTTAAGCACTGCTACGCGCACCAGGTCACAGAATCATATGCTCTGCCTTCAACGGCATGTAGAGTACATAAAAAGCCTTCGTCTAAGATTGAAAGAAAAACTTTTTAGTGGCCTTCTTTAGTTTGTAGCGACGTTGTTGCAGAATGACTGTGGTGGCTCTCTGCAGAAACACTATTTGCACTGAATATTCGACTAATACGAAAAATTTAAAATCCTTCAGCCAACGACCTCAGTCATACTTTTTTTTAAATAATCTTTGACAACAAATGGAGCAAAAAATAAATAAAAAATTGCATCGTAGAAATAGCTACTGTGATTGAGTTGGACACAAGGCCAGCTACACAAAAAATCCAGCTAACATTAACTACTCAATCTATTCTTCTTCCTCTTTGTAGTTGTGGGGGTGTGGAATGGGCAGAAGGCTAAGCATAATTTACTCCTAATTGACTAATCTAGTTAAATAAGGGTTTAAAATAGATTATCTACAGTATGCCACAACTGTTAACCATCATGGGTGAGTAGAGTACATATGTCCAAAGCAATCCGGCGGAGCAGTGCTGTCTTCAACCAGAGCGTGGATGAAGCATATACTGGAGCAACAATGACTGCACAACAAGAATAGGCTTCTGGCATTCCTGTTTGAGGTTCAAGTTACAGCTTATATCAGTGTGGGTATAATGGGTGACTTTTCTCTGTCGATATACTGCAGAGAATACTGCTTTTGTGCAGATTTTTGGTCAATACAAAGTAGATAATATACACTATCTACCCTTTTAAATCTCCAAAGCTTTTGGATATTTGCATCAGGAATATGAATCCAAAGCATGCTTCCATCACAAACATTTTCCTGCTTCTGACTATATTGGACACATCAAGGTGTATGCATTAGTTTGTTTCATCTAAATAAAAGAGCAGCTCTGCAGAGCCATACTAAACTGTGCTTGTTAAAGCTAACTTGCAAGCAACACCAGCATGTGGACAAGATCAGTCATAATGTAGATATGGGGATGTTTAACCAATAAAACATCTATCAGGTGGGCCATAGTAATTGTGACTATCAAACGAATTGGAATTTCTTTTTGTTTATTTTATGTAACTGTTACAGTATTATCCTCATAATCATTTATACACATATCCAAAACACACATATAGCACATTTTATTTAATCTATTTAATTTTTTGTATGGTATGCAGTCATATAAGCAACCTTAATCATCAACTTAATCATCAATTCTCTCCACCAAATTACATTTGCCTTCAGATAAAAACAAAATGTTCACATGTGATACTTCATTTCTGGATTTATAACAGGATATATAAAGTGCCATTGGTCCTGAAGGCTTTCAAAGGGGTTGCTACAGATAAAGGCGCCCACAGAAGAGGAAGTTACACAAACGAAAATGCCACCAGTCAAACCTCAACTGGCGGAGAATAGAGTGGAAACACTGGTAATGAAACAGGACCCATCTGTCACAGGTGACAGGGAATGATTCTAATGATTATGCATATGCATTAAAATAATTGTGTTCAAGCACTCATGAAACTATGACAGGTCCACACAGAATAGTAGCTTTATATCACTATTAGCTAAGCGCATATCACGGATATTAGCTTAGCTAATAGCAGTGCTTGATAGTTTTTTACTATAATTTCATGAAGAAAGTCACTCAATGTCACTTGATAATATCATTCGCTAACTAGCATATTATGTAAGTTAGCATAACACGCTAACTAGCATAATAAGCATAAGGAAAAGCATCATTCTGCTTTGTCATTCCAAGGCATTTGTTTGCTTCTTTGCTATTCTCTGCACAAACAAATTCCAAATAAAGCAGCTCTCATTCACAGATATTTTTTAGCTCTGTTGTCAGGTGGTGAGACATGTTTAAAATTTTTACTCATATTAAGACTAAGTGTTAACCCCTGGTCATAATTATAGCAATTACAACTGCTGCTCTGCTCTAATAAAAACCCTAATTTAATAACAGTAGCATGTCACAAAGCTAGCAGCATCCACTTAAGCTAAGGTTAACGTCTGTGCTGTGATTTCATCTGTACACGTGCACAATGGTCACTTAGATGAAAACTTAAAAGTAACAGATAGTCTTGAATTTTTTTTTCAGTCAACAGCCTGCTAATGCACCACAAAGACATCAATGCGCATGGCAGTCCTAAAAATAGCCAAATTTGTTGGGGGTATGAAAAGTAGCTAAATTAAGTGGTACATTCATTGTGCTCAATTTTGGACATTTCAGGAAGTGATGGAGCAACCATCTTAACCTTCTTAAAACTATGCTGCTAGCAAGACTGAGACTGAGAATAGCAAAGAAAAGACGATGCTTAATATACTGAAAATAAATGGAATATAAGTACAACAATTCATACAGTTGTAAAGGTAAAACCATCCCACTGCAAGCGGGATGACAAACTGCAATCTATGCCAAAACCTAATGGCTCCTTCCTCATCTCATGGCTACAATCTTCAGTCAAAAATTCACCTCACCAATAAATACAAAATATAAAAAAAAAAAAAGAGTATTTCCTGGTGGGATATTTCAGAGCATTTCTTCAGATCTACGTCCATGTGTAGAAAGTCGAAGCATTCACTTGTCATGCACTCAGCGTTAATACTGTGCTGGTATGGATTGAATTGAAGAGGGACTCTGCTAATTGACCAAATCTAGGAAGTGAGCCAGCACAGATGCCTCAGAGAGAAACTACACCAGACAGCCAGAATGAAAGGGGACCCAAGTTAACCACGACTGGATCGACTGCCATGACAGCATCTCTCACTGAGAAATACTGAATTCTTTCTGTCTGACCAGGCTGATCAGTTTTATAGATGACAAGTGTTTTCTGACTTGTAGTAATAGTGTTGATTTTAACATCAGAACTGGTTTATGATAGACACTTACAGGTGGTTAACTTTTTTTCTAAATAAAAAGAATGCTTGTTTTTTATCACTTTTTAAAACAAGTATTCTTTAGGTTTTGAATCCCTACAACATCCACCCCAGAGATTACCAATACTGGTCCCTGAAGGCAGCAGTCTTACAGGTTTAAGACGTTTCACTGGTCCAATTAACCTGATTCAAATTAAATAAATCTAATCAACAGCTTGTTGTCAAGTTCTACCCAAGCCTGTTAATAACCTATTAATCTGAGTCAGCTGTGCGGAAGCAGGAAAACATCTCAAACCTGCAGCACAGGGACCCTCAAGGACTGGAAGTTGACATCCCTGATGTACAGTCTTCTGAAATTTAT
Organism: Leptatherina wallacei; assembly: GCA_028567055.1. Classification (NCBI taxonomy): domain Eukaryota; kingdom Metazoa; phylum Chordata; class Actinopteri; order Atheriniformes; family Atherinidae; genus Leptatherina; species Leptatherina wallacei. Next base: position 5,058,322 of record JAOXYM010000023.1, on the reverse strand, counting down.
GTATTTTTTTATTCAGTTTTTTAACAACACAGTCATATCTGGTGTCTGCACACTTCAGCATGGCTGTGCTCTTGTGTTTGGATAACTTGAAATTTAAGCCGCATGAACCAGCTAATGGGAGGAAATCAGAATTAGCTGAGAAGTCTCAAATTAGTTAAAAAAAAAAAAAGAACAACACACAGTTTGAGATCTAAAACCTTTGAGATATTCCAAAAAAATCTTAAGATCTCTTTGCTTAAAAGTTGAAAAATAAGAAAATAAGGAGAAGAAAAATAAATAACCTACCACTGTCTGAAATGGCAGGATAGTCTTTCATGTACAATTTTTCTATTTCTCTTTCAGCCTACATTTCTGTTTTTTTTTTGAGAAGCTGCTCTTGCACCTGCGCTCCCAACCTGCTGTCTTTCATCTGTCAGCATTTCCACAAAAACACTTAGAGGTTTACAAAACTATCCTAAAATATGTCACATTTCATTCTTGGAGTTGCAAAGGTGTCCCCACCATGCTGCAGTAATCACTGTACTGAAAAACTAGACACCCCCCCCCACTTATACACACACATAGTCCAAAGAATATAAATTTCCGAATATATTACGGTGAGAGGGAGATTACCATGTCTTTTGTTAGTGGTCTCTCTGATCTCACCTCTACAAAATGGTGAAGGGGAAACTCTGTGTATTGGAGTAAATCCCCTACTATATCACCGGTTCCAGGAGACTAAATCCCGCGGACTCTTCTCCTGCAGTTCTGTTGTCAGTCTTTGCCAGGATGAGGATGGGTGACAGCGTGATGGATGGCAGCAAGCAAATCCACTCCTCTAATGAGCTTATAAATAAATATATCTTGTCTGCATGTGCAGATGCATGTGGCCATGAAATAGATATTTGTTTCAAGCTCTGCATGCGAGGGTGTGAAAATGAATATGCATGTGACATGTATGCATGTGTACATGTGAGATTATGGCGGGGGGGGGGGAGAAAAAAAATGTTGACAGTGCTTAGGGGTAATGGGAAAATTTAAAGCTGATATCTATTCCTGAAACTGCCAGGAGACACGCAGCCTTCTGTGAAGTTATCAGCAGAGAAGAAAGCAAGTCAATGTTGTGATTTAAATTTGCAGTGTTGTGCATATGAAAGAAGAAATCTTCTTTCAAACATGACAGTCCGCTCGAACACAACCTGAGCTTTCAACAAATAAATGACAAGATCTGAAAATGATTAAGGAGCTCCAATGTGCAAAGCATATTTACTCACATATGCAGATTAGTGACTGATAAGCAAATAAAGGAGACTTTTTTTTTTTACAGCAATAAAGTATTGTTTTGGTTCCGTCTCAGTTACATATGACCTCAGGCACCCACTCAGACAAAGGCACTGGCGCCCACACATGCATGCATTAATATATACACATGCGCAAAGCAATAATGTGGGTGAGGACATACATTGCCTAGCTGTCTGCAGCCTAAGCAGAGCTTTGCAGAAACTGAACACGCGGCTCTAGTCACTATGGCAACAGTAGAGTGCAGGAAAACAGGGGAAGAGTTGTCCACCTCTCTAAGGTGGTGGTAATGAAGGTAGAGGCTGACTTTACTGATACTAAAAGCCTGTAATGATTTAGCTCAAATGTAATCAAAGAGCCTCTTTTTATTGACAAATTCCAGCCACTTTACAGGACAGCGTCTTTCTCTTTTCAGCCCAATTCAAAGAAATCAGCTTTTAACGACGCAAGTGGCTTTGGTCCTTTGTGTTGTGGCTATGAAAAATGATCTGCTATGACCACAAAAAAAAGAGATGAAGGAGTTTTTAATGAATTTATTTTCAAATGTAAGGTAATTTAAGAGGCTTTTGCAAATGATTTACATCCTCCACACAACATATAGCCCAGCAAAGCTGTGTAATGTGGCGTCGTTGGCAGTCAATGAGTTAATCAAAGTGAAAGTGTGTCCAAACTTTTGACAGGTACTATAGTTTTAGGTCTAAACTTTTAATTCTAATAAATTTCCCATGTGTGTGTGTGTGTGTGTGTGTATGCCCTTTTTTCATACTATCAATACGGACAAGGAACTCGTGTACCTGAGACCTATCTATTTGACCAGTCTTTATACAAGACCCGGAGGTTCAGTCCCTGTGAGCATACAGTAATCCGGCTCACAGGCCACAAATGATTTTGCTTGCTCTTGTTGACTTGTGAAACCAAACAATGCAGAGCAGATGCTGCTGTGCAATGCAGAGGCTGCTGACAGTCCGTAGCAAGTGCAAGTCCATTAAAGTAGGCTGGCCTCTCCCTCTTTTATATATGCATGTGTCTGCTAACACGCACTATCATTACAGCCTTGGGTGGATTAGCGGGGCAAGGTGAAGCACTGGCAGAATTTTAAGAGGGCTGAGGGAGGGGCTGATGAGCTAAAGAGCACTCATTAACTGAGCTCTCCCTAACCCAAAAAAACTGTTTATTTCACATGCTGTTATTAGGCTTGAATTGGCACGAAAAGCTGGTCACATGGACGGTATCCATCCTCATTTTTTACACAGCATCATTGTTTTTGCAGCAGTCCAGTTTTGGAACAAGAATACTGATCAGACATCTCAGTGCTTTAACATTAATACTTGATAGAGTAAGTGGTAATATGTTGCAAAATGTATGTCCTGCCAGTTTGATTAGCCAAACATGAGGCCAGAGTGCTGTGAAACACGTGTTCTGCTTTTTTTTTTTTTTTTAATCCTTCATTTTATCTACATCAAACTGCAATTGGTTAATGATTTAATAATTTATAAGTCCCTTTTATTACAGAAACCGACGCTCAAGTGTGCACTTTAAAATAAATGGCTATCTCTGAAATCACATACTCACTTATAAGCCTGTACAGTTGACTTTTTATCAAGATAAAAGGATGCTTTCAGACACTACTCGGCTCATTTTTTCCATGCCATCAAAGAGGAAGTGACTGCTGTCACAATTTAATGCAACAGGTCAATATCGCTTTGTTTTCTCTGGATGTAATAAGTGGATGTTAACTTTTCCCCCAAAAAGAATATATACTAAAATCCTTGATCTGTTTGAGTTGTGATTTTGTGCTCTGTTCATGTTAATCATATCAAATTTAACACATTATTTCCAAGGCACAGCTCATAAATTTGGCTCATGATCTCAGTCAAAAGGAAAAATTTAAACCCAACTTAAATTTGTAACTTTAAGATATATTTTATTTCTATACAGCATAATAGTTATACTAATTTACAATTGTTATTACTAAAACACTTTAAATATGTTTAGAATATGACTTATGTATGTTTAGGGGCTGCAGCAGCTCTGCTTCATTGTCCGTCAGTGCAATGCATTAAGGTATCAGCCGGCAGATTTATGATAATCAATTCTATTGTCACATAGTTGGAATCCACTATACGGTCTATAAAATCCCATTATATAATAAGACAGCACTTCAGTATGGCAAACATACTATACAATCATCTAAATAATGAGCGGTGAGTGATTTTAGACATAGCCAATGTTGAAACATAAATCCTTCGGGTTGATGTTATTTCAATGAAGGAGATCAATAGGGTTTGTTTCACTGATATTAACCATTCATTTGCCCTGAGCGCCATTATTGTTCTACTCCATCTCTGGTTTGAGTTCGTGTTGCATACATCCTGCTAATGTCCATACTGAAGGCTCTCTAGGCAGCCGTCTACTCCTGTCTACTATCCATTACTATAACTGAGCGGTTCCAACATTGTTAACTTTCTTTTCTTATGACTCCTATCTCCTTCGGCAGCGAGGTGACACACAGGAGTGAGCATGAACTTTCCTCGGAAGGAGAAGAGGAAGGCCTGCGCTCCTGAGGACAGTAGCAGGCAGTAAAGTTGAATATGAGATCGCTCAGGGTAAGTGAGAGTATCATAATTGCCAAGGACACCACTTGATACGGTGGTCTAATAATAGCCGTGCTGCCTTGACTTTTGTTCCAGCTGGAGTTCAGCCCCTGGAGGGGATATTTATAACCTCCCAGCTACACTATACTTGAGAACCACACCCTTGTCATTGAGAAAATCTGTTTAAGCTGGATGTATTTCGGAGTCTTAACTTTTTTCTGTTTCTATTTAATTAAGAATTAGACACCAAACAAGACAAAGAACAGAAAAAAAGCAATAATTTACTGATTCTGGCTCCTAATTTTCAGCTGCTTTGATTAGGCTGTGTCTGATCATCTGTCACCATCTTTAGCACAACATATAATAAAACACCAAAGCTCCCCAAATTCCTTTATGTCTTGTAAAAGCTGTAATCAATTGTTGCTGTTATGTAATCCTGTAAACACAGCGAGCAGATTGACTGTAGCAGAGCTGTGATGCAGACAAGCGCCTCGCAGCAGATCAGCACTCTGAAATGACTGGGCAAAAATAAGCCAACAACACACAGGCAAGTTGGGAATGTTCATATTGAAGTTGCGCAGACTTGTGCAATAGTCTGTCATAGTTTGGATACACATAGAGACACATACATATGAAATAACACGTGTTTCTTTTTTTTTGGGGGGGGGGGGGGGGGGGGGGC
>JAOXYM010000023.1:5021552-5041765 GCA_028567055.1 Leptatherina wallacei | reverse complement strand
CAAATGAGACAGCCCTGTACTTCATTAATCAAGCTATTCTTGGCTGTCAAACAACACATTGCATACACACACACACAGGTGTATACAGATTCAAGTACAGGCTGAGGCTTTTAAAAAATTCACTTTGATTCACACTGATGAAAGTGGAGCCATTGAATTGGGCTGAATCTGCCACAGAACATTACAAAAAAGAAAAAACTGAAAAGGCACAAGCAAACGGAGTAAAAAGAGGAATTTAACCTGATGAGATTGGCTTGTTCTGAAATCTAATTCTTGAGCCTCATCCCCCTCTCCCCATCAAAAAGCAGCCGGAGCCGAATCCCTCTGCAGCAGTGCGACACACCCAGTTAAAATGAAGGAAAATGATGCCGTGTTTTCTCTTTAAAATCCAGAGTTTGGATGACCAGGCGAGACCATAAATCATTCTGTATGATGTAAAAATCACAGTCCCCCTTGGCATATTAGAAATAATTAATGATCTGAGGTTGCTGAGAGGCTGGTGCGCCCTAGTGGTGACAACTGGTTGAAGCTTCTTCACACCCACTCCTCATCCATGTGGAGCCTCTCCTGATATAGGGTGAGGCTATAATGCCAATATTTCATTTTTCCATTTTGAAATCCAGTACAGAGGTAGACACCGCACAGCACCTTATGTACAAAACTAACAGCTTCGATGTTAGAGCAGAAAAAGGAACATGACACACTCATATTTCCACTTAATGGGTCGACAGAAGGAGGGCAATCTTCCACATTCTCTGAATGTCAGAGATGAGTGTGGAAGGAAACGATTAGCGCTGGGAGATAAAAAGCAATGAAGAAGGGCAGCTAACCGCATCTCACAGCCCATCAGCCGTTCTTGACACCGTCAGGTAAGACTTTGGTGAACACAAGAATTGGAAATTAAAGTGTTTGCCGCAGGCCAGAACTCAACCCTGTTTTATTGTTTCTGCTCAGACTTACTGGGTAAGTGATACGGTAAATGATGTCTGCTGCCAGCAAGCATCAGGATGCCACTCCTTACCACTTAAAAACTCAAAATCTGCTTCAAATCAGTTTGCAGGCTTTTGTGATTAGGCACTGTGCCCACTGTGGTAAAATGAAGCATTAAGGGAGGCTGTATTAGAACAACAAATCTAGGGGGGAGGACAGCCACGGGAAAGGCAGTTAATACAAAGTTGAACTGAATTTAACCCACATCTATGCTGGTTGTAATTTTCCTCCCAACTTCTGGGCTTAAAAGTGTGCCAAAAAGGGATCGGCTTATCCAAAACTTTCACTCTGTGCACTCACTGCAGTGACTTTACCTGTGAGCTTCTTCACCGGCTGCAGCCTGACCCCGATGTTCTGGTGGGCGAGCAGCGGGGAGGACGGCAGAGAGCGGGACACGCCCTCCATTATGCGAATGTGCTGCATGCCCTCGGTCATGGACAGCGGGGGCACGGCGTAGTCTGCTTCAAAGGCACAGTCGCTGTCTATGCTGCCACCTGCAGGATGGGAGGCAACAGTGTGGCGTGAGATGCTTTTCTCTGTTTTGAATAGAGCATTAAAATGTTATTACTAATACTGTGGGGAGAAAGGCAGGGTCAGTTACAGCTATAAAAGCAGAGAGATGGCATGGATTAATCTATGGGGGGTGGTATTTAACTGACAGATACAGCATTTGAGTCTACGATCACGTTGATCAATGGGCATTTTTCAGCTTAAAGACACACACTTGGCACAGTCTTGACAATACACAATGCTTCACAAAGGTAGTGTTTTGGGCTGAAACCATTTATGACTATTCAGTCAGTGTGATAACAGGAAAAAAATAGTGCATGTTCATCACCTGCAATGACATGAAACAAGTCTTTTTTTCTGTGTTTGTTTGGCAGCTAATGCGTTGGATTTAATTGGACGTGTTGTGCTGTTTTTCTACTAGTTCACTCGCTGTGGAAACTGCATGACATTCACAGGCTCGTACCAGGGCCCCGATATCAGTACAACATCAGTATTGAGTGCAAAGACTGGCATGACCTAAAAGTGAGAACAGCCCTGAAGGCAACACGTGCCTTTTACATTCACTGTTATAAACTGCAGCTGGATGAGCTCCAGCCCCACAATCAAACAATCCCCCACAATTACTATATAATAAAAAAGAACTTTCTAACCACCTGAAATGTGTTTATACAGATAAAATAAAGGTCACTGTCATGACCGTATGAGAGTATTTAGAGCACACACAATAAGCTGTAATTACATAGCATAAACAACCGCTCGCCAGCTTTCATCTGCCCTGTTTTTCTCTCAAATTATGACAGCTTAGGAATTTTTTGGGATTCTCACATACCATGAGAGCATATAAAAAAAAAAACAGCCTCCTTTCGGCAAACAGAACATTCGTCTTGTGAATCAGCTCCAGCCACTCTGGTTCCCTGCAGACAGAGCTGCAAAACCAACTGGTCAAACTACGGTTTCGCATCAGACAGCAGCCACAGCAGTGAGACAAGAAGCCATTATCAGACACCGGTGCATGACAAGTCCCAGAGGAAGTCTGGATGATGGTTAGGCAGGGAGTGAGGGGGTGGGATTAGGAAGGGTGGGCAAACAAGCGGCAGCAATGCAAATACACGAATATAGAAATACTTGGAATGGATATCAAGCACAAACATCTCTCTGTGGCTCCAGTAGTGTTGGAGTTAGTCCATCCATTCACTGGGGAATGTCACTGCAGAAGCAAAAACAACAGCCAGAGCGGTAGTTATATCCCCCAGCATGAAAACTGGCCACATGTATGTAGACTCTGGAGTGAATACCAGAGGGGAACTTGATATTTTGCTAGCAATGTAAAGATCCAACACAAATTTAAAACCATTCAAACCTGAAGAAAACACACAATTTTCTGCTGTTAAACAACAATTCGCCTCGCAAGTAAAGAAATGTGTGGCAGCTCATAGCAAAGTCATCAAGGGTATTTAAGAAATAAAGACAAATTTTGAATCTTTCTGGTTAGAGACGTGCAGTCAGTGACTAAGACACGTTGAAATGCATAGCTGCAAAAAAAGGTCTGATTCAGAGCAAAGATCAGAAGGGTGGAGAGGGAACACCAGCCGCACTCGAGCGGTAAAATCCACAGAACAAAAGTGCTTAAGCGGAAATTATAGTGTTTTATTTTAGACTGCGATGAGACGTGTACGAGTGCCACTCCATACCTCGACATAAGCACAAACACCTACTCATCAAGGTGCTCGGCCCAAAACATGAACAAGACGGGTGGGGGAAAGCCGACATGAGATTATAATTGCTCCAAAGAATTCCAGCAAAGCACCGACATTACCCTCTAGTTGCATACAGCCTATTTCCCCCAAGAGGTAGCTCTGATTTACAGACAAAATTACAAGAATATAAAATTCATGCAGTTCTCTCCCTGTAAGTATAACTTCATTTCCAGTAGTCATAAACTCTTCTGCTATGAAGTCGAAAAAATAATAAAATACAGCCCAACAAACAAGGCCTCCATGGGCTCCTTCAGTGAAAACATTAAGGAAGAAGAAATTGAGTCTGAAAGAGGCGAAAGAGAGATATTACATGAAATGAGAAGGTAAGGGTGGGAAAAGAGCATTCTTGTTTTCAGCTACTTCTCATTCACTCACATAATACATTTTCCCACCTTGAGAAACAAATAACACCCCATAATAACCCAACAGCTGAGGTTTTTTTACAGGCTACCCTGCCACACTACAAACTCTTCTCTATTTCAAGTAGATATCAAGGCAAAAAACTTCATTTGGTAGCAGCTTACCTTGTCCGATGTGGCTCAGATGAGGGTCTAGACCGGGCGATCGGGGGTCTGCCAAATCCTCGCTCCCTCCATCTGCAGACGAGGAGCAGAAAGAGAAAGACAGGGAGTTAGATCGGAGGTGCTGGTAGCGAGACGAGGAGGAGGTGTGCGCCAGGAGCAAGGCCAGCTCTTCCTCTCCTATCAGCCAGGTGTGGGACCGGAGGACACCCAGCAGGCTGCTCACACACAGACCCTCAACACCTTTCCTCCTGGGGCCCATGTGGCTCCTTATTGTGGCGAATTGGAACCGCGCCGCCATGCTCCACTTTTTTCTCCTCCCCATGTTTAGACTAAACAGTCAGTGAGCCTCTATCTGTAGGCTGGGCCTGCCTGTGCAGAGAACAAAATAGTTTACATTACAGCCATTGTTGCATACAGTCCTGTGATGGAGCCACAGTCGAAGAGCTTACTGGACTCTATGGTTCACCGAGTGAGGACTAGCAGTAAAACAGTGGGCGTTTCCCAGGATGGATCCACATAAGGCTAATGATATGAGGATCAATTACGCCCAAGGGAGCAGGCAGGCGGAATTAGCCACAGTGGATGGAAGTGAAAAATGGAGGTGGGGGCCAGCGTCAATGGGCGCCATAGTGAGTGTCACCAGGGGATTGTTTCGTAAGCCTGCTCAAGTGCAGATGGAGCTCACTGTAAAGCACGACAGGCTTGCAGAGGAGGTGTGGAGCGAGTGATGCATTCTCAGAACCCGGTAGAATGACTTGAGCTATTACTAACATGTAAACTCAGCCGCTAGAAAAAAACGAGCCTAAAACAATAGATCATCTGCATGTAGACTGATCAAAGATTGTTGCATTTGGCAAAAAAAAAGGCAAGGGGGGGGGGCTTTTGTCACTAAAGCGTTGTTGTATGTAACCTCGCATTGTGCTTCCATCACAAAGCTCACCATCAGCCCTGAAAAAAAACCCAAACAAATACTCAAGAATTATCTCTCCCATCACAGATTCACACACTGTGAGCCAGTACCCACACTGCAGGCTAGATAAGCTTGCTGGTGGAAAGATCAAGCTTGTCGATGGGCAGATAGAATAAGCTGTGGGGCATGACTCTGTGAAAACTAGGCCTGCCTGAGACTGACTGCGGATGGGAGTACTCTACACAGGATACTTAAATCTTCACTTCCTGACATTAACCATTATGTGAAAACAAACATTTGGCACATTAGAAAAAAACAAAAAAAACATGCACTGTGTTGCTAAGACCTTCCCCCTCTTGCATGTTCTACACCAACAAAGCCACAATAAATTGCTTCCCACCTTGTATACTTCACGAACCAAATCACCTAGTAAATCAGTGCAGTGGAAATCAATACGGGCCTTGAAGATGACGTGCACTAGCTATGAGCATTACTTGCACAGCGAGGTGTGAAGACATGCACATGCACGCACGTTAAGATGTGTGAAATGGTGAGAAGAAAGCTCAGTGACAATAGGCTGTGCACACTTGTTCCTGCTGCGCGTTGGATGAGCACATACGGTGACGATCGAGACACATTCAGCTGCTTAAACTTTCATGTTTGAGGCTTTAATAAAAAAACAACCCCTTATCTTATATGTATGATGATGCAGTTAAATGTTAAGAAGAATTATGATTATTATCTATAATGTATTAAACAGCTGCGGGATTTAATCCAAGTTCAGGGACATCCAACCCTTAGAATGAAAAATACATGTAAAACACATTTTAATTGTTTTTTGGGAGAACAGAAGATGCACTAATTGAGGCTTTATCACATTTAGAATTGACTTCCTTTTATTTTACTCAGAAAGCTTTTGCTCATCTTTGCGGATTTTGCCCTCCAGTTACCCACGATCACAGCACAACGACCCGCTACACAGATCAATGGCTTATTAAGCAGGGAACATGAAAGGGGAGGAGCTGCGGCTGTCAAAAGCTGGAGGAATGTTTTCATTTCAATTGCAAAGACCGAAACACTGGACATCAATCCTTGTAGAGCATGCATCAACCACTCGGGAGAAGGGAAACGAAGCACGGCTCAGTATCCGTTTCAGTTAGAACAGATCGCTGTGTTCTGTCTGAAGGTAAAAGGCCACCTCGGCATCCGAAGAGATAATGGGCCACACACTTTATTGGTAATTCTTTACAGCTGTAAAGCTACGGTGCTGTGTTAGGATGTCAGCGGAGCGAGCCAATTTTGCACTGGGAGAAAGAGTCATCATGAGAAAAGTCAGCGTGACATCTGATCGTGGTCTCATGGAGCTTGGCGAGCAAGTCTACAATCATTATTGTACAGGCCGACTTTGATGAACCCGCCGGCGTTGGCAGTTCAATGTGACCCCCACTGGAAAACATAGCTTCCTTTACTGCACCAGAACTATAAACCATGGCCCTCTGAGATCATGTTTCACAAAAAGGAAGTGCTAAAAAAGACTCAGCTAAGTACCGTTCCACAAGCTCTCAAGAAGTGATCTTAAAACAAATTTGGCCATGCTTTGTGACTGATCAGTCAGTTTCAACACAAATGCAACCAGCGGACGAGCAGCAAAAGACAAGTCCTCTGAAGTAACGACAGCCGACAGTGGAAAAGAGACCGCGTACCTGAGAAACGTTCCAGACATGAGTCGTCGAGAGAATTGCATCCTCCAGTTTAACGACTTCATTCTCTGACAGCTCGGTGATTCAGTTTCTGCCTCGCCTCTACGCTTCTAGTCTCTGTGGGACCTTAATGTTACCGTTCCCAAGATGTTGATCCCAAGTTTCTCACCAGCTAGGAAAGCAGGGCATTAATTAACCACGAGCCACTCTCTACATCAATTCTCAACATTCATTAAAATAACAAGCAATACAACCACACATGGCGAATGTTACCCAACAGCATTTGTTGACCTCAATGAGAATCTAAAAAATACCACATGCATAAAATGTTACTTTATTTGAGCTTAATCTCTGAGGTAATCAAACACAGGACCTTTGTTTTCTCAGAGATTGTGACTTACTGACTGCACCGCCGGGGAAATGCGGTTTACCACACACATTCTCACAAGTTGTGGCAATGACGTCAAAACTTGGGTATTTTTATCAATTTAAACTGAACAGGTTGACAACAGATTGGGATGTTGGAGACTCTCAGGTTCTGGAGACCTGTGATCAGATCGTTTTGTTCTATTGAATTGTGTATTTAAACTTTGGTTTTATATTACACATAACTTCTAAATTAATGTGTGTATAGTTACATTTCTGTGGGATTATTATCTATCTAATAGAAAATGCTTAGCATACAGCATGGGCAGATTCAGGAAAGTGACCAGGGGGACACTGACCCTTTAGATGCCCCAGTACAGTCACTAAGATGACTAGAAATGAAAAACTGTGGCAGTTAAAACACTTCTTCCGACAACAATAATGCTGTTTTTCTATCTTGTAGTCCTAAATAAGTCTGTTTAGGATGCAGAATCAACTTGGATGTCAATGAAGTAAAAACTAGGAAACAGTTAATTCCCGTAAGACACAACCGCAGCAATGCTGCATTCAATGTGAACTCATGAGGATGTAAAAGTTGAGTTCCCAGAAAAGAAAAACTTTATTAAGTTTAGTTTTTCCAAGTACACAGTGCTTTGACAAACAGCTTTCATTTCAACAACAGCTGGACATGCAAGAGTTCATATCCAGTTAATGTCTGCCTATCATGTTAGCATTTGAATGAAGAATATTTGATATGTAAATGTTATCTGATTCATGACCCTAGGTCATATGAGCAAGGGAGAAAGAGAAAGTTCTGGAGAAACATTCGATCTTTTGGTATTTGACATGTTTTACATTTTCAGGTTGATATCTTTATTCTTTTATGAGTCATTGAAAGTGAACCTATAGGTCAAAAGGTCAACAGGTCTCCGATGAGATGCTCAAAATGTGTTTTCGGGAAAATGGAGAAAAAGTTCAGTGCAAGAAATTATATCTAATTAAGTGCACCTTCCTCCAAAATCCTATTAGACACTTCTTTCATGAGAGCTAAATGTTAAGCCAACTCAAATCCCTATAAATCTCATGTAGAAAGAGAAGGATCATGTGTGAGCCAGCATGATAAACATCTCGATCTATTTTATGCACAGTAGCTCACACTCAAATAGAAACCAGTGTGTACACCATACATCACAGATAAGTTTTCTTGTGCAAGCAGAAGTACCACAGACCATTTTCTAGAGAAGTTCTGATAAGAAAAAGGTAAATGCCATGAGGGGAACTGTTGTTGTGTGCTGTGGAGAGCAACAATCTTTTTTAGCCAAACTGCAAGTACTCATGTCGAGAGAAAAAAAAAAAGATGCTTGGATGCGACTGCTCAAGTGCATTTTACCAGAAAGCACTTAATAATGAAGTGCATCTCAGGGAATCACAAAGTTGGACACATTTCTGTTTACAAAAAGAGCATAGCTTAAGGTTGAGCTGATTGTATATTAGGTGTTTGCCCTAAAATGTCAGTTGAGCCCTCTCTGATCCACAGATTACAACCAGAAGCTTACATTTGGGAAGCTGGGCAAACAACTTTTGTGTTATCCACTGCAGGAGTATTGCATGTTTGGAGAATTGGAGAAAGATTTTTGTTGGCAGACAATCAATATGGACATACTGTTCCTGCTGTCAATTACAAATCAATTTCTCATCAAATTATTTCTACCTGAATGCATTACCTGTGGGGCCTCAAACAATCTTTTTAGACTTTAATTCAAGCCGTTTAATCAGATTTGCAACAAGTAAAGCATCTTCCTGAATTACTTTGTTGACCTCTGCTCAGTTCTGATTTGACCGAAGGCTTCATTAGCATTAGCATTAGTGTAGACGAACATAAAACCCCATGCATCGGGCCTAAATGATAAACACATAAACACACACATCCACTATAAAAGAGCTTGTCGAGTGCCTCCTCTCCATAGCAACACTGAGCCAGCCGTGGCCGACTACAGGAAGTGGAGGGTTCTGATATCCTGCCATGTATAACAATTGGGAGCCACTTTCATCCAAACCACAACACACACCAACACATACTGTATATGCATCAACACACTGCTGTAACACAGCAGAATCAAGGATGTTACAAAAAAACAAAAAAAAACAGGGGTTTCACTTTTACTCTCATTGTTCATGTTGTTAAAGTTGTAAGAGAAAAGAGAACATTCCATGTTTTTCTCTGCAGCAATGACACACACAATTATGGAGGAGCCAGATTAGAGGTTTGTTGTGTAGTAAAAATCCTTTTTTGGGCTTGAACATCAATGGAAGCCCACCTCTAGTCTGGAATAAGCTATTCAGACATTTGCTTTGACAAATTAAAGAGAGAAATGATAACCAAAACACAGCAGAATGGCAGAGTCTAAACAATGAAGACAAAAATACACCAACAACACACCAGCAGCCAGGCAGCGCAGCAACAGAAAATGTTCATTAGTTATGGGCAATGATTTGTGTTTATGTAGAAATTTGAAAAGAAAAAGAAAAAAAGGGCTGATTAGCACAAAATTGTTTGCAGCCAATTGATTAAAGGAAAATGTCAATTCTTCTCTCTCCACAGCGTCAGCATGTGAAGATTCGCTGCTCTTCTTTATTGTGCAACAACTGGCAAAAATGATGGAACCATCACACATTCTGGCTCTTTGAAACATACCTAAAAAATGTCTGAAACCACCTCCTCTGACATTCTTTGATGCATGAATTTCACTGATGAAAACCAATATTTTTTATTAATCTCATTCCAACTTTCTTGTACAGCAGTAACTTTGCAGGACTTTTTTGTTGTTGTTTTTTTTCAATTTCCACCTTAAATTTTCCTTTGAATTGGGATCTAGACTATTTGCGAGCAATGCCATTAAACTGATATTTTTTTCCTGAAGAAAAAATTTGATTGCTCTTTCCTTTGACGGAAGATGCATCATTACCTCAGCATCGCCTATCCTACTTTCAACTGATAAAATGAGAAAAAAAGACCAAAATGTCTGTGGATGTAATGGTGGAGATCAACCACACATTATCAATGTTTGTAGACTCTCGTTTGTTTATTTCAGGTAGTCATTTTAAAGCTTCCCTGCCGAACTTTGGCAGATTTTCTCACTGAGGCGCCCCTAATGACGGCTAATTTGGCATCTATCTTGCAAGCTGTCTCTACTCTGAGCTCTCTCTAGCAAGTAAAAATCAGTCCAATGTTTATTCTTGACAGCTCCAGGAATGTGCATCATGAATATCAGTGAACCATCAAAATGAGTTGGTAATTCATCACTGAATATTATTTTTGTGCAACCATCAAAAGTTCATATCTGCTTCTCTTTTAGCCCAATGTAACCTTGTTTTCTACATTTAGATGTTTATGATGGTTTAACTTTTGTTTTTTTCAAGAGAAAATCCCATTTCCTACAATTGGTTTCACCAGTTTCATCTTATTAGTTTTTAATTTAAAATTTTCAAAGCAGAGAGTTTTGAGTTTTCCGTCCTCACACTTTGACATCTTCCTTGGTCGACCTGTATGTTTCCTTTTTAAAAATGTCCTATTTTGTTTGTACTTCTTAATCACTTTAGACACAGCCGGCTGGCAACAAACACAGTGTTGCCTTCAAAGTTGAGTTATATTCTTGAAGAAGTTTTCTAATTCTCTGTGTTGTTTCCACACAGTTGGTTTTTTGTTTGCAGTTCCTTTTAACAGTACTCATTTGCATATTTAGACTTGTACTGGTATTCGTTTTAGAAATGCAAGTTACATGTTGAGAAATGTTTTTTTCCCCTCTACAAGCATTTTATTGAAATGTTTTGAGTTTTCACTCTTTTACAATTTTGAAAATAGCTGAATGAACACATTCCAACTGTGGTGATCCTTTCAGTTTGCCAGGGGCTTTAAACGTCATAATTCTAACAAAGACCAGATTAAACAAACAACAGTACACTTTTTTTTTTTTTTGTATTTGTAACCTATGCAAAATAAATTTGAGAGTAAACTATTGCTATCTGACCCTTTCTAAAGTAGGGGTGAGGGTAAGAGTAAAGAACTGTTTGCTACTGGCTGTATTATCTGCAGTGACAGACTAAAAGACAATCTTGTCAAGCCTTAAGCACTTTGATATTGAGGGAGGACAGACTGAAGCAGTGATGAAGACTCCCAGGAGAGGGAATATAGCATTATGCACCATTGTTGTTGTGAGTCTATGTGGACGCTGTAATGTAAAGGTGCTGATGAGAAGAGTAAGGAGGCAGAGAGGGAGGGCCGGCCGTTTCATAAGCTGCTAACTCTGTTTAGGACAATGCCCATATCAGCTTTGATTTAATGTGTGTATCGTAGTCATACAAGAAAGAAAACAAGGCAGTCGGCATAGAAGCTGCTGCGTGGGAAGTAGACACTTTTGAATCTTTCAAATGCCCACGTCCTGCTGATGATAATGCACACTCCCAATCCAAAAAAAACAGTCTAAATCCTCAATGCACAAATGGGATTTGGACAGACTGAATTTCATTTGTCTTAAGTATGAGTCCAAGCTTATGTTTTTGTCCTAATTTAGACAAAATGCCTCTTCAAAATGGCAAAGCTTTAACAAAGAGAGCCGAACTTCTGACATAACAGCATTGCAAATAATGGATACATCTGTTTGTGGTTGTAGCTGTGGCTCGTTTGTTGTTCCTGCTTTATTGTTTTACCAGCCGAAAGCAAACTGTAAATCAGCGGCATCTTCCAATTTACCAAGCAAGAGCAGATGCAATAAAAAAAGAAATTTCTTTATAACCCAGTAATGCCCAAAGCACAACAGGGTTATCTTTCTTTGTCCTGTCGGTACATAAATGTTGATTACCCAGGGGCTCAAGTAAAACAAATTCTAATTCTTTTTTTTTTGTTTTTTAAGCTCATATTATTGCATTTCTCTGTTCAAATATAGCCTGTATTATAGCGTGCCCTGTGCTAGCTGTTCGTAGGAACAATACTTGGCTTACAGTGACTGATTTGGATGAACAATCCAAACAAGCTGAAACTGAAAGTCATGAACAAGGAATCGAATCAACACTAAACACTTCATGAGGACTAAGCTGAACAGCTTCAATGCGCCTTTCAAGTCTTGAGATACTGATTTCACTTTCACATTCATTTTTCTTTCATAAGTAATATCAATAAAGGATCAATTACAATTGCAAAACTAATTAAATGAGTAAATTAAATCAATGAGAAATGTCACCGTCAGCTTAATCGAGAACTGATTCACACTGAACATCATAGGCTGCTTATAAAGGATGGGCGTAGCAACTATGTCGGCCATTGTTTTTGTGAATTGCTGCTTTCAGTTTGGTGATTTAACCATCACAATCTTACACAGATGTGTAAGGGATGGATCCGACAACTCGCCCAAGGACACAGTATACGGCTGTTGCGCAAAGCAGCTTAGCTTTTACTCTGCTTATCTACAATTTTTTTTAAAGTTATATAACCCCCCCACCCCCCCCCCCCCCCCCCCCCAATTTAATAAAAGTACACTGTCAACGTGTTTATTTCTGCTACAAACATTTGGGTTTGCGGCCATTCACCTGTTTTTGTGAGCCGCCACCAATAAAGAAGGGGCATCTCTATTGTGAAGGTGCCTATCGCCGTGTTGCATGCTGGGACAAGAGTAGCTTATAAGGACTTCTCTGTCATTATTTCTGCTTTGGATGGATGAATTTAACGTAGAAGGGAAGAGATGGAGAAAGAAAAGGAGAGAGATAGAAGGGGCTTGACCTGAAGCAAGATCTGCTAGTTATTTAAGGCAGTAAGGTAAACTAATTATAATAACACATTTACACGCAGTGGGGTTTTACACGTTACTATATTGATAAGATATGTTTCAATAATGAAACTTGTTAGAAGCTTGTGGTGGACAGATATCTTCAGTATTTGGTTATGAAGACTAAAGACTGACTTGGATAAGATCTTTGAACCTGAGCATCAAAAACACTAAAAACACTATCCTGAAGTATGTCCCAAATACTTTTTTTCCACATTCTTGCAAAAATCCTCAAGGAAAATGTTTGTGTTTAGTGTTTAAATACATCAATATCAGATTTGTCCTGCTGAATAAAAGAGATTTGTGCAAAAGAGGTGTTGTTTTAAGGGTGTATCTCCAAATATACCTGTATGGAGGTGTACGCGCTCAAGGGATAACATGTAAACCTCTAAAACAAAAAAGAAAAGTGTTTACTTGGCTTGAAAGGATACTATCCCTCCCTCCTACCATAAAGAAAAGCCCAGAGCATCTGACCCTGACCACTGAGGTACTGTATAACTGGAGGACAGAAAACAGCACGGTGGTGGCGCCGGGCCAGATAGGTGACGCATATGAGAGTGGCTGAGTGCGTCAGGTTCTGGCTGACAGCACCACGACTCAGCAGTGTCCTGGATGGATGAATGGAGGTGTTATGATGGAGGAAGCAGGAGGAAAAAGAGAGTATGTGCTTGTAATGAAGGGAATGAAACAAAAAAAAAAAAGAGGAAAGAGCGACAAGCCCCGACTCCCACACTGCCAGCGGATACTGAAAAAAGCCATGTTGCAGCACTGAGTGGGTGGGCATCGTTTAAAAGATATAAAAATAAAAACTAGTGAATAAGAGTCTGGAAAAAAGGAGAAAGGGTACATCAAGCATCTCCTACCTTCAGTCTGACACACCACCGGGGTTACATCACAGAGCAGAGAAGTGGAAAGCATGCAGCGAAAAATAGCCAAACGCAAATGGAAGTGTTATAAGGATCCTGCTTTGGCTGCCTTGAGAATCTGAGTGAAGGAAGGGAAGGCAAAGAAATAAAAATATCTGTATTGTACCTAGTTTGCCTTGAATCAAATCTATTAAGAATGATACTTCTGTTTCCTCTTTCTTCATGTTTAATTTCTGATGACCACATGCACAGCGACCACAACTAACTGTGAAACTGTCTCATCTTTTTCATTTTCTTTTTTGCAGTATCATTAGTCACAAATTTGAAAATTTAGCCATTTCGTTTTTTATTTAATCATTTATTCTATAGAATATCAGTGAATACTAAATATTACTCATCATTTTCAAGGTAACGTCTTAAAATGGCTTCTTTTGTAGGACAACCATTTCCAAAGAAGAAGGTACATTATCTTGGATATTGAGTTTATTGACATACATATTCAATAGTCAAATAAAATGCAAAAGCTTTTTTCAAATGAGACTTTTCAATGACAGTCAGCAGCAACTATTAAGGTCGATAATTTGGATTTTTCAACACTAATATATACTTGGAGAAAACATTTTAGACATTTAGCCATTTATGAATTTCCCTCAGTTACCACTGTACATGTAAATAAAGCTAAAAATACTGAAAATAAATGGTCTTTAACTTAATTTTATGGGAGTTTTGTCAGATGAAGCTGTGCTTATAAAATTCATTTTATTAGAGCAGAGCAGAACCCTTGTGCTTTACAATTATCCACGGCTGACGAATTAGGCTTAACGGGCCACTTACCAGCCATAATTTCTGACTTTTTTTCACCTCTGACACAAACATAAAAGGATGTTAGTATAAACTATTTTATTGGAAATGTGGCTGTACTATAATACAGTATAAGTGAATAGTATAGGGAAAAATTAATATAATTGGGTCAGGTAGAATGCTAATGTGATGGAATGACATCAATAATATGCCAACAAGCGTATAATAAGGTATAACTGTTGGTGTTTGTTGTATTTCTCCAGAGTCTCTGGATGGTTGGGTTACCATTTCGAGCAAAGCATTTTACAATATTTTTTTAATTCAGGGAAACCAGGGAGAAAATGACAGGTGGTCAGAAATGAGCGAATGCTCAACACCTCGTGGCATTCCTGCTATTATTAGTGACTGCAGATAACTTAAAATGAATGAGCCTGATTAAAAAAAATAAATGCTTTTATATAAACACCCTTTAAATATAAGGACTGATATCTGATGTAGCAAAGATGCTAACTTTAGCATGTCCAATTAACCGGCCTATAACAGAGTCACTCCCAAAGCTAACAGCATCTTACTCATGAAGAATATTAGTTGTTCAGCTAAAATCAAAATAGAGCAACAAAAAAGAAAAAAAGAAAATTATGTTTAAAATTAGCACACTGTATAAAATGTGTGATATTCCGTCATTGTGTGGCAAGAATACTTTTGAAGCTAAGTTTTATCAGATGTTGCTGTTAGCTAATCTCTTCTGTTCACAATGCTAATATCACCAAAAGCCCTTTCACTTAACAAGTTAAGAAGTGACAAATATGCATATGTATACATAAATATGGATTAGCATGTAAGCTAAGTAGATGTACTTAGACAAAATACTAACAGTCTACATTACTAATCTGCTAGCAGCAGCTTTTAAGCAACAGCAGGTCAAAAACACAAAGCTTCTTAGAAATGACAATTGTGATTATTTGTCCCTGAATTAGCAGGTTTTTTTAAAATATTCTTTTTGAGTTATTATTGTCAACCACTTACTTTATATGATTGGAAATATCTGGGCTTCCATAGCAATGAATCGTAATGCTTTGCTGAGTACTTGGCTAACTTACTGTTGTAGGAATGAATGAGTTGTAAGTAAATTCAGAACATCTGACATGCAGACGGCATGCTGACATGTCATACGGCACCTGCCGTCGTGGAAACCCGGTATCATGTTGCATAGTCAGTGCAATGTTAAGATCATCATCACCTCAAGTTTCCTTTGACCTCAGGCCGTCTACATTGAGAGGAGGGGGGGGCGTACGGCTCCTGCTAAGGTTGCAGATGCCACTTTCTGCACCGAAGAAGAGTGTTTAATGAGAAAAGCTTGGAATCCTGATGATTTCACACAGAGTGGCTGAGGATAAAAGAGCTCCTGCTGCAGTCTTTGCTCCTTGTTATTATGGGTTATTTTCACTGCCTTACAGTAAACAGCAGCCAAAAAGGGAATACAGCAAAATGCGATGCTGCTACTTTCACCAGAATCTAAGTTTGCATCGCTCCCTTATTCACCTTTGGCTCCTTCATAATGATGGACCGACCATCAGATCCATTCAGCAGTTTGCCCTTTTCATACGTGGTTATATGTACTTATTAGAGAAATACTTGGAAAGTAAAAATGCATTCCTCTACCAAGGGTGAATTTTTTTTTTTCTTGGATCCAGAAAAGGATCTTGATCCAAATTATGACATGCCATAAAAACCGGGACAAAATATTTAAAAAGAACTGCTAAAAACGGCAAAAGTAACAAGCTGTACTAGATATGTAACTTCTTTGGCTTGGCACCAAGTTTGTTAAAAAAAAAAGGAAAAAAAAAAGCCCTATTTTTGCCTTGATGCTGCTGCCTTTCTCTGTCTGCACACACAAATCTGTGGTCTTGAACAACGGCTCCATCTGATTGGTTACACATCATGAGTAAAGTCTTTATACAAGACATTTCCCAGAAAAGAACCACACAGTGCTTCACTATCGAGTCAAATAATGTGTAATAAAAGCATTAAATCCCAGAACCCAAAGACTTTGGTTTTCCAGATGAGACATGGGAATAACGCTGCCTGATAACTAGTTGGCATCAGCTAAAGGACAGCCCCATGGGGCGGTTGTTATATTCACCTCTCAGCAAAAAAAGGCTCCTGTTTCGACTCTCTTTGTGAGTGGAGTTTGACTATCCTGCATGTGTTCTCTCGAGTTATTTCAGCTCGCCTCGGGTGTACCCCACCTCACAGCTGGGACAGGCTCCAGCCAAGAGCAGGATAACGCGGGTATGAAAGACGGATGGAGGGAAACCAGTAAAATGGTAAAAAACAAAGACTGGCAAAAAAACAAACATAAAAACACATTCTTTCTCATTTATAGTGTGGAAAGGCACTGATTTCAAGGATCTCACTGATATTCAGTGAAACTGTTAAGACTGAAAAGTCCATTAATAATCTTGGATACATATGAAGTTGGGGCATGACTTTTTTTTTGAAAAGCTGTGTCATCTTTATTGAGGCTGCAGACAGGTTCATCATTTATAGATCATTTATACACTGAAGCTGCACAAGTAAACAAGCACAGCAGCATTTCAAAAGGGAAAAAAAGATCACACGCAATAATCTTGAGTTAGCAAAATCAATACAATATTTCTCTTTCTATCACGACCAGCATTCCCAATTTGCAGGCCACACTGTAGAATACCAGTATAAGCAGAGAACCCTCAATTTTCTGTTGAAATAAATGTTAGTTTTCTCTGAGTTTGTGTTATTACTGAAGGTTGTGAGATCAAGTTGTGAACTTTTAATGCAGATGCATGTCGGTTCCAAATATCTGTAAGAAATATCCTCGTTTCTTTATAGAAGTTTAAAGTGCTCCCCCTGATTTAGGAGAGAGGAGGGATAGATATTCAAAAGGATTCAGAAATATTGTTTTATAAATCAGAATTCTTTGCCACACAGGAAAAGTCACGGCTATTCTTTCACCCTATAAAGCCAAACATATTGATACATAAGTTTCTCACACATTTTGCATTACTCCATGGTAAAAACTTTGCCCAAAACTCCGCTGTATACAACACAATACTTGTCTTCTGCCCCCTAATGGACACCGGGAAGCAGAAAACTACACTACAATAATTTGAACATGTCACATCGTAATAAATAGTAGATATAGCCCCCAAAGAATTGGTAATTATTTTCCACATTTTGTTTAAGGGCCAAATAAAGACTTCAGATGTTAAAAAATGTGGCTTTTCTCCCCAGTTTTTTCTGGGTTGGACTGTAAAGGGTTAAAACGACTCCACTGCCTTCACTTGCAGCATTATGTACTAGTTTGCCTGGAGCACCAATTATTTTTCTTGTTTACTTCTGCCTTTCAATACGTACACAATTACAATTTAACAGACTTCTTTATCTCTATAGAAAATGAGGCGTCTCATAATGCAGCATGTTAAACAGCAAAGGAAACCTGACTTCCCTTAAAGAGGCTATGTTAAGTTATTTATTTAGTTTATTTCAGACAAAAAGTCCACAGTGTTCAGCGTTGATGACACAGCTCCAGGCTGTGGATCAGGATATGATGCCCATATAAAGTCTAAATCCTCTCTCAGTCACACAGAAGCCAGTTTAACTTTCCATGAACTGCATGTATGACTAATCACTTCGTTAAGGAGTCGGAGATATTCATTTTGAAAAGCCATGACCCTGAAATAACTCGTGTTTTGAAGTCCACCTAAATGAGGCATACTGGGTGCTATACCACCACAAAAAAAAAAATCCAATATGAAAGGATAAATAAATGCCAGTTCATACTTAGAATATCATTTATAAAATGCAATATAATCCAAATAAAGGAATATAATAACATATTTTTCCTCTGATATGATGGTTCAAAGCGCAGCTCTTTTTCATTCAAGAGAGAGAGACAGAGAGAGAGAGAGAGAGAGAGAGAGAACCTGGCCTTGTGGCTCACAAGCTAAATACTAGAACGGATAAGTAAAAATAAATCCTGCATACATCCTCTCTAAAACAGCCGCTAGTACAAAAACACAACTATTTCATGTTAAACAGAAAAAAAGGCCAGGGGTAGACAAGTACAGCACCGTTTGTTTTTCACCTCAGTCTGATTGTGCTGAAAAGCTTTCAACTTGCTAGGGGGTACCGACGAGGTGAAAGTGAAAGAGGAGACGACACAGAAAGCACGGCGGCCTTCCCTGTGACCATAGTAACAGATAAAGCATGGAGGATGGAGAGAGGTGAGACGGGAAGACGACAGAGAGGCCGTCCTTGGTCCCGCGCCCTCTTTTATTGCACTTTGTTATTCTTATCCTCGTCTTGCCCGCAGCGACGCAATAACTCACTCTGCTCTCAGTGTCACTGCGAGGATGCAAGAGGGAGGGAAAACTACATATATGTACACACATATTATGCCCACACACCACTTCAATTGCTCTGGAGATGGGTCTGTAACTGCAAACAAGAAGGCTTGAATAATGAAATACACATTAAATATAAAACAGGCTGGAGGATTGAAGAGCCCGCAGTGCCACAGCAGACACCAACACTTGCATACGGTGTACAAAAAGTAGGCTACTGTATGTGGCTGGGTGTCTTTTATCACTAACATGACAGCTACAGCCTAGAATAGTGCTATGTGTGTTATGTCCTCTATATTTAGAGGTGTGAACGCGTGCACGTATATGTAAATGGGACTGCGTCTTCCAGTTCACACCAAGAGCTGCTGAATCAAGATGGCTAAAATTTTATAATATCCTCAATGAGAAAAAAATTAAGAGGAAAATGGTGATTCTTAAAGCATTTAGTATAAAAAAAATGAGATAAAAATAGATTTTAAAATAAAAAACAACCTACAGGATATGGGTCAACGGGTTATGTTACTACTATACATCTTTTCTATAATGTACAATACAGGAAAGATGTATATTTTTCAAGTTATATAAATAATTTTGTTTCGTTCTGTATTGTATTGCTTGTGCAGGAGGGGTTCATGTCATTATCAGTTGCTTAGTTTATTATGTAAAGCCCCTGTTTAACTTGCAGTTATTTAAAATCTATAAAAGATAAAACAATCTCTGAGTCTATTTTGCTTTTTTATTTGGCATTTTTCTTTAAAAAGTGATTGTAAAATACATTTTATCCATCTGT
The DNA here is from genome assembly GCA_028567055.1 of Leptatherina wallacei. Lineage (NCBI taxonomy): Eukaryota > Metazoa > Chordata > Actinopteri > Atheriniformes > Atherinidae > Leptatherina > Leptatherina wallacei. The sequence continues at coordinate 5,022,350 of JAOXYM010000023.1, read as the reverse complement.
TGCTGCAATTAAACTAAGAATGCTGGACTTGAGAGCAGCAGGATCAGTATGCTGCTATCTGACTGCTTATCAATAAGTGCATGCAAGGCCAAAGACACTGATTAAATTATATGGAGTCTGGTTTTACAGCAAGTTGGAAAATACAAAAGAAAAACTAAGAAACAGAAACACTGACTCTTTCTCTGACTTCTGCCTTATTTTGCCTCATGTGTTATTATAAATCAATTTTTTTACCTTTCAGGCCTGCAACACGTTCCAAAAAAAGCAAGACAGAAGGAACTTTGAGGTTAGTATAATATGCTGATGAAAACAGATTACTTTAATCATTATCTGGTCTGAAAGAATAAAAAAAATTCAAAAGCAGAATCCACTGAAGACTAAATCTTTGGTCAAACAATGTGAGAAAAATCATTAAAATGCTTAAAAACAATGCAACTGAACCAAATTTTGGAATGAACTTACTTCTATCTTTACAGTTCTTTAATATCATCAAACAATTCAAGCAATCTAAGACAGATATCCCTCAGATGGCTCTGCAACAAGAAGTGTTATCCATCAACACCTGACAGAACCATGCGGGCACGAGATTACTGTGGGAAACGTTTCTCAAGCACTACAATAAAACTCAGAGATTTTCAACTTTATAAGATTTAATAACAAATGAAAACAGCAAATCCCAAGCAGAGATTATTGGCATTTATACCAAACCATCTAATAAAACTCATCCATCCATCCATTTTCTGTACCGCTTAATCCATGCAGGGTCGCGGGTGGGCTGGAGCCTATCCCAGCAAGTAT
>JAOXYM010000023.1:4960009-4972382 GCA_028567055.1 Leptatherina wallacei | reverse complement strand
GGGGGGGGGGGGGGGGGGGGGGGGGGGGGGGGGGGGGGGGGGGGGGGGGGGGGGGTCCTCAACGCTGAGAACATATGGCCGTTCTCGCCTGACCATCTTTTTTCTTTTTCAGTTGCCAACAATATGCAAAAGAAAAAAAAGAAAAAACACTGGATACTTATAATCTATTACATATACAGCACATTCATGAGCAATATCACTTGTAATGACATAAGATAAATACAGTAAATCTACCACAAACTGCTGGGTACTTACTCTTAAAGCAAAATTACATCCTTACCAGCTCAGACTTATCGAATTAAAACACAAACCCTTGACACAGGGATGACATCAGAAGAGGATTGACAAATTACTGGAGCCAAAACTAAACACTTAAACCTCCAATGGACTGACAAAGCAAAACTAGCAAGATAGAGACAAACCAGGACAGGAACACGAGCAAAGGAAACTCAGGAGCATTTACACTGAGGGCAGAAACTACAAATGAGGAGCAGGTGTGGCAATCAGAACCGAAACCCTGGTGTGACAAGAACAGGAAGTAAGTTTAAATCTACAGAATAAAACAGAAAGCAAGACTAACCAAAAGGTTAACTAGACTAGAACATAACATCCTCGGACAATTAAAGACCACACAGAGGAGTAGAACCGAATCCAAATCACGAAACACATGAATCCCAATCTGAACTTAAGAAAGTCTGACGGAAAACCAAGGAACAGACTAAAGAAATAAAACAAGACTAAAAGACAGACATCGGACAAGAACTACACCAAAATCACAACTCGCATATCACAATATAAACTGGATCCCCTGCACCAGAAAGGAGATCCTGAGAACAACTTATGTAACCTTCCAACTAATACGGTGAATCTTTAATTGTGTACCGTAGTCTAGCAGTGAACTGACAATGTGGCGTTTTTATTTTATGTCCCATAGTTGGGGACAAACAAGCCCTAATAATCTCTTAAGAGGACGTTTAAGAACCAACCAGAAGACTGAGTGAGTTTTAAGAATATGCACTTAATTAGAAACCCTCTGAGAATCTCCAATCACTGAGACTAGACATAGTGTTGCTCATAATGACCTGAAAAATCATAAATATATACTCAACAGCCACTTCATTTGTTCACTTGTTCAACTGCTTGTTCACCCAAATATCTAAATCAGCCAATCACATGGCAGCAACTCAATGCATTCAGGCATGTAGACATGGTCCAGATGACTTGCTGAAGATCAAACTGAGCATCAGAATGATAAATAAAGAGGATTAAAGGGACTTTGAACGTGGCATGGTTGTTGAAACAAGACTGGTTTGAGTATTTCAGAAACTGCTGATCAACTGGGATCTCTAGGTTTTACAGAGAATGGTCCAAAACCCGTCTGGAACAGACCTCCTGCGGGCGGGACATGACAGATAAATATGTATTTTACTCTGTACCTACACATGTTATACACCATTGGAAAGCGAAGATTTTTGAGATTTGAACCATTCCGGGCAACAATCCTAACTACAGATTCAGTAAACACTTATTTCAGAACAGCCGCAAATGCAAATGAATCTTTGAAGCCCTACTTTACTCCTGTAGCGGATGATACTGCAACAAAAACGTCACGTCCTGTTACATCAGAAGTAGTCCAGTAAAATATTTGCTCCGCAACACGGATTTTATACATACAAACCCAATTAGGCAAAAGTATAATCAGTACACCTTATACGCATTTGTTAAGATGAGTTTGGCTTCTAGCCTATGCAACCAATCCTACCCATCCTAAGTTTCAGCTGTTCTTTCATCGCAGAAGAAAATGCAAACTACTGCCTCTTGTGCTGAGATCTTGGCTCACTGAGACATGTTGCTGATGTCAGCCTTTTGGGGAACTGGCACAAAGAGGCTAAAAAGCACTCTGTACCATCCAAATGCAAAAGGTTTGGGCCTGCAATAAAGACCCAGTAATGTAAAACAACACAAACAGGAGGTAAACAAGACGCTAATATGCATGCATATCATAAGAAACAGAAATAGAACATCTAAGGAGCAGCCTGGCAGCAGTGTGTACATCTTAATATAAACAACATCAATCTTAAACGCATACCAAGTTACAGTCTACAATCAAAAGAAAAGTTGCTATTTTGAGCAGCTGTTTTATGTCGTAGTGTTGATTGGAATGAGTGAAACACTGAGGCAAACACAGTCAGAGTTGCCTTGGTAGAGTGGGGCTGGAGCCCTTTAAAGCATGGAGAATGGGATGTAGCTGGAGAATGGGATGTAGCTGGAGAATGGGATGTAGCTGGAGAATGGGATGTAGCTGGAGAATGGGATGTAGCTGTGAAGCCGGTTTAAAGCATTCCTAAGGATTACGAATGCTTCTCTTAAGTTTCATCTCATTACAGCAGCTACATCTCCCAAAAAGCTGGAGATGAATAAATATTAGTCATATTTTAATACTGCAGCTAGCCTTGAAGTGTTGCCCCCTGGTGAAATGAGACTTTTTCTTTTCTTTATATCTGGTTTCCAATAAAACTCTGACTCACCAAAGAAGAAAAACAGTAATGAAAGCGCTCGGTCACTGTTCATTTTCTGGCTGATCTAACGTGACAATAAACTCACGAGAAGCAGTTCCGAGTGTGTATTAATGTGTAATTGAGTGTTTTCCGTATGAACCTGCAGAAAACACTGTCACCAACAACTGCTGTGTCACTGCTGCAGCTCCGTGGTAAAAACGGATGCTTCGGGGCTTTCTGCATCTCGTTAGTTGAATGAAAAGCCGACATAATATAGTTTCCTTGGAAGTGGCATTAACGCTCTGTGGGGTTGTTCAGCTGGATATCAATTAGAGGCTCATTAGGCGTTTAGAGATGGCAGTCCCTCCGGCTTCCTGTCGCCCACCGTGTAAGTGGTTGACCCTGACCTTTTCAGCCCTGAGAAAAGAAGGGCCAGCAAGCAAATGTGTTAGTCATGCTTCCTTCGTATCCTGCATCACGGAAAACATATTGTTCTGAAATATACAAAACACTATGTGGCCACAGCATCTTAAAGAGACTGAACAGCAAGTTCTCAGATCTCCATTAATCAGCTAATTGATCATGATTATATCTGGTTTATTAAAAAATAATAAAAAGGTTTCAAGCAGTTCACCAAATCTTAATTCTAAAGAAGCATTCACTTATTTAATTATAAAAATAAACTGCAGAGGAGAGGTAGAACCGCTCTGATTGGTTGACTCGTCCCAGGATTTTACTTCTGCCACAGCCTTACCCATCTCAAGTCTTACATGCACAATAACTTATAAAATCTGTTCAATTTAAGCTGCCGTGCAAGAATAGATGGTGCTGTCTGTAAACACACCGTTTAGACACTCTTCATACATTTTTAATCAGCCGGGGAGACGGCGTGCATCGTGAAGTGCTGCGGTCGAGTGAGCTTGAGAATAAATGGTGAGAAGAAGCTCCGACTGTGAAAGTGAGTGAATCTGAACAATGAAACTTTAATCTGGTGACTGTTTTAAAGCCGTTATGTCCTCAGACACAACTCCGTCCCATAGAAATGTGAACCGTTACTGTAAACGCAACATTCAAACACATTCGTGAAACTGTCGAAGTAACTTAAATTGAGTAAAATGGCTACAGACTATGAAAGGAACTATCAGCACTTGTTGCCTCCAACATGTTATATTGTCCCGTTCTACTAAAATTCATAGTTACTTTAAAAATCTTGTGTGTTTACCATGTTGTTGACCAACGGAGGTCGCCGCTGTTTTGCAATGCATCCTGGGAGATGAAGTATCAGGGTTGCTGTTACGGCCATGGGTTTAAGATGTGTAAAATTGACTGTGTGATCCCACCTAGATGATTGGACAGCTGACTGGGTCCTCTCCTGTGCCTGGCTCTGCTGTGATTGGCCTGCTGTAACATCTCTAACCCAGGATTGGCTGGTTCTTCTTCCTCCTCAGCTGGTCCCAATGAATCATCAGGGCTATTTAAACAGCAGGTTGCCATTGAGTAAGAGCAACTGTGTGTAGCCACCAGCCTGCCTCGCATTTGGGATTTAGTAGTGGACTAAGAACTTTGAGCATTTGTAAGACTTTGCCAACCATTGAGAAGGTTGTGTTTGTAAGACTTTGTTTATCCCAGAGAGTGGAGTTTTTGGTTCATTTTGTGTTTTGTTTTCTTAGTTATTGGTTTCTTGTCAGCCCTAGGTGGCCCTCCTTTTTGTTATTGCACAGATTTTTTTTACCGTCTTGTCACAATATCCTGTAAATAAACACTTTAAAACGAAGGATTTAGTTTACGGGTTTAATGTTCACAGCCCCCTCCCCCCCCCCAACGAGCTGGGGGTTTGTAACAGTTGCTCTCAAGATAATTAGACAAGGAGATGAAGGCAGATGTGGCTTGTTTGTGGTTGGACTCTCTTTTCACGTTGAAACATGAATCTAGAGAAAAGATGCTGCACCGAGATAAGTTTGGTTTCAGTTTCCAGTCAAAAAGAAACAAGAAACCACAACGTTAGTCTCTGCTGTTGTCTGAGAGACACGAAGAGGAGAGCTGAATGGGATGAAGCCTGTGGATGGACACAACTTCCTGAGGACCCATGTTTACGTACTCCACACTCGTCTCCTCCTTTGAGTCAGTTTGTTGACCACAGATGTGAGAAGAGCCAACAGTGCTGGCGGTTATAAACTAACTAACAACACAACAACAAGGTGCTCGACCGCTGCTGGACCCCCCCCCCCCATCACAAACCAGTCCTGTGATCTGGAGGAGGTGACAGCATCTGGATGCAGCGGCACAACGGCCGCCAGATGTCTTTTACCTGAGAACTGAGTGTGTATCGGTAAGCAGCTGCTAAACAAATAGCAGATATTTTGACTGAGTCGGTCATCTTCATTCTGAACGTCGTGATCTTTAAGGGGAATCTTCAGGGATTTCTCCATCATCGTTCTTTCTGCCCGAGCGTTCGGTTTCACACTAAAACGACTGAACGCTGAGCCAATATTCTGCTAATAGGACCCCAAAACCGCAGCAACCCTCATACGTCGCTACCCATTACGTATGCAACATAAACAACAAAGGCGGCGTACGAGTTCAGTTATTTGTTCAAATTCTATAAAAACTAAACATAGTACGGTATTTTTAATATCACTTTTTTTAACAGCTGAAGCAAATTTTTAATCAAACAAGGTCTGTTGTCCCTCCCAGAGTTCCTTTTAACATCCAGGTCATGTGGGTGTCCAACTATCTTTTACCAGGATTTGTTTCATGTTTCAGATTCGTTGTTTTCATGCTCATCTATCCCACAAAACTCCACGTATGCTCCGCTTCACCTCAAAACTCTTGTTTCTTACTGCTTATGGTTCCCATGGAATCTGATTAGCTCCTGTTTACATCCATCTTGACGAGATTACTAAACAGAATACAGCCATCAAGTGGTCGGCCATCCTGACAAGAGTACTAAACTGCAGATTTGCATACAAATGGCACCATCGTGATGATATACTGTATGCAGTTACTTCACTACGGGGTATCCGTCTTGACGAGTGATCTGATGAATTCGGTTAATCAGTAATCTCCCAGACGGGATGCTGTGAAGTAAAAAAGGAGCACACCCATAAGGAAGCAGTGATGACAGCGGTCTATTGGCTGAGTACAAAGAGAAAGGGCACAATAGTGCAATTTGTGTGCAAATCTGCAGTTCAGTGCTGCAGATTGTGTTGTGTAACACACAAGAACACAAACACTGAACAACACTGACAAAATGTAAAGATAATGATGCCAAACTACTACTGAGAGTGGCACTGAAGTATAAAGAGGTCACGCTGGGGGGGGGGGAAAACTGATTGGGAGTCATCACACAGCAAATATGCCGACATTTTTAAACAGGAATGCAAGGTTATACTTCACCAGGGGGGGAAACTACAGCAATGGCAACGGATTACTCACGGGAGAAGAATGAAATCATGAGAAATGTAGGTCTGCGATATGTAAATGGCCGCCACCATTTTCCTAATCAACAACTAGAGGGTTGGACTGTTGGAGAAAACAGTCAACCCGTGAAGCCTGAAGTCCCACAGCAACATCCTTCATTAAAAATTAGGCTGTCAGCCCAAATCTTCTGTCTGTTTCAGAGTGTGTTACAGTGTTTTCTCTTTATATATCGGCCCCCTTACCGCAATGAGAGTAGTGTTTTCAACAATGTATGGGCGCATTAGGAATAAGTGGCAGAGTTTTTATGCGTAAATGAGGAGTGATGACAAAATAATTCTTCTTCCTCTGTGGCAGCCGTTCAACCTATCGAGGATACATCTGCAGCTTTCTGTTAGAGTACATTACTCTATATTACATAACAAACAGGCTAATATTTATCATTTTTATGCATTCTTAAATAATATCCCAGCATTTTACCTTTTGTTATATGGGATTGAAACATGCTACCAACAATTTTTATTTTTTATTTTTACTAAAATACAATTTTACATAAAATTGAATTTAAAATTTTAAAAGCAGCTTTATCTACAGCTGGATTACAGCTTCCTTTAGCAGACTGTACTGTAGAGAAGTGCCTTTGCTGTATATGGGCTCATCCAGCCTCGTGCTGCTTCTCTGTTTTCAGGCTCCTTGCTGTGTGTTTGGGGCAGAGGTGGTATGAGGTATTTTTAGACAAACTCAGAGGGGACTCTGTGTCCTGACAGCTAACACAATGAACCCTCATGTATGAACAAGGACATATTATGGTGGCTCGAGGCTAAAGCAGTAGACCACCCCCCCCCCCCCCACCCCCCCTCCTACCTTGAAAACAAGCCACTGTTGAAGAAACACCACCCACTAAAACTAGCCCTGCTGGGGTATGAACTATGTCAACAAGGCCATTTATCTTTTTCCCATGATAAAAAAAAAACGAGCCAATCCAAAACATTCTGCTTTCTGCTTCTACAAACCAACAGGATATTCAAGTGTTAGATGCTCACATTACCTCCATACTAAGAGCTACAAGAAGTACAGTGTACCCCGTGAAGCGAGGACAAAAGCGCGAGCCCGTGCAGCTTGTGGTCAGCAATCTGACATTTGGTTGACCTGAGGAAACGTCTCTTTTTTTTTTGTATCTGCTTTCCTTGTATAGATTTATGTGCAGGAAAATGTGCGAGGCCATAGAGAGCCATCTTGGCCTGAGGAGAATACAATAGTTAGTTAAAAAGAGCCATAAAAATAGACTATGCCACGAAGCATTACAGAACAGCAGACTGACAGAAGGCAAAAGCAGAGGACCACTTCACTTTACTTTGATTCGTTCGGTCAGATTTTGTTGCTGGTGGGCACGGCTTTCTGTTTGTTCAGCCAAGCACTGTGTGCTCCAAACCGCCTCTTCAGAAAGCCTGTTATGCGTCCGGCTTTGTGAAATGATTTCTGAGTAAAAACATTTGACGAATCAAATGTCTGCATTTCGTTTTCTGTTCGAATCCAATTAAAGAGAAATTAAATGAGGACAACTGCAATAGCAGAGAGAAAAACAATCTATTCTGAAACAACTATTATTTGGGAAAACAGGCTTATCTGAAATGAGTTACTTTATCAAATGAATGTGTTATAAATGATTAATACGTTTCTACATCGGGCGTCACAATAGCAGAAAAAGAAATGCTCCATATGAACTTTAAAAAACAATTTTCTCTCAGTTTTTCAGACCAGATTAAATACATTTTTTTACCAAAGATGGGAACAAAACTGGAATGAAAGCGACTCTTTATCTCCAGTTTGTTAGCAGTAGCTAACGAAGAGTTGTTATCACAAAGATAATAGTAACGCCACAAAATACAAAAGAATACTGACAAATGATAGTAAACTAATGTCATCAGCTCAGGGGAGTGTGATATGAATTAAAACAGCTGCCATGAACTGGCTGATTCAGCCTGCCGGTAAGAGATATGGGTACACTATGGTCAGTGTTGGCTCTCAGCAATGATATTCAAGGTCTAATGACACATTTTAGAAGAAATGTTTGTAATAGTAGCAGATGGGCGATGTTGTGAAACTGATTATCAAACATGTTGGATTAAACGAAAAAAGATGGATAAACACTTAAAAAGCAGGATTACGTTTCAATTTTCATTGTCTTCAGTTGTTGAAATTAATATCATTAAAACTTGGACTTGCACTAAGATTTACAACCACTGGCTCAGGGTAGTTCCTCAACACAAAGGGGGTCATTGAACGGTCTGGCCGATCTGTCCCGTGCTTACAACAATACCACTTTTGATCGAATCCTCCTCGTCACTCCTACACTCGCCGTCACACCCAGTTTTATCGTACAAAACCGGTGACAGCAGCTGCACCATCAACAATGAGTCCACTATGACGCAAAAATTGGCTGGAAAAGCATAATAAAGTTAACCCATTAACTTCCCGTTCCCATCACATATCCATCGGCTAAATGCGCGCCGCACGAAGGAGCCGTTAGGATATGACAGAGCGCTGGTGTTTTCATTAAGAGCTTCGTGCCAACTCTCAGATGGCATCACAGAGCTTTGGCAACTGTGTCAACGTTCAAGCCCATTTGTCTCGTGCTGATCCCCATCACAAGGCACGGTTAACTGAAAAGACCCCGGCAACAGCACCAGATGTTGTGAGTGACAAGAACAAGGAAGATGCTGATGATGTGTTTAGTTTGTGTGTGTGTGTGTGTGTGCACAGAAGGAAACAGAGTGAGCAAATGATCTGGTGGGTGTAAAACTATGCACTTTCACCAGTAAGGGTGACGGGGGCAGAGGTCAGCGGCTGCTCCCCGACAGTACTGCGAAGGCAAAGCTGTCGTAGCCGTGAGACAAAGCTTTCAACGCTAATGAACACTCTGCCAATCATCTGCCATCAGCAGCTGGGGCTGGCTAAAGCAGCTGTCTAATAGGCTAACGGGGATCTTTGGTTCCCCGAGAGGAACTTTGAGTGGCAGACTGATTGGATGCAGCCGTTGTTATCTCACAGCTTGGCTATCTTGGAAGAATCAGGTAATTCTGTTCTATCTAAGGAGGTAGGAGACATAAAAGGCGGCGTATAACACTCCAGCTTGTCTGGAGACGTGATTAACTTGATTTCATTAAAGCTGCAGTGCAGCAATAAGCTCAAAGAGTCCAACTCACAGCAGTAACCGTCAATATGATATATATCTGTGCAAACTATGGGGAAACTGGTCGAAATGACTTCACACACACATCCCAGACTCAGCGACTGCTGGCGTCTGGTCTCAGCCCCATGTTCACACCAATATATCACTTTGAACAAGTTGTTACAAGTCAGCATCTTTCAGGTTTTAAGGACCATTTACAGGCACTTTTCTGCATCTATACACAAACTAAACTCATGAATAACATTGAAGTTTCCTCTTTTATGGATTTGCATGCCACCGTTTCACATCTTTATTCAGTTTTTATGCTGCAAACACAGCAAGTAAGTCAACCTTTGAAGATAATCAGTTCTTAGACAAACTAGTTCTGATGTTTTGGCTTCTAGAGGGAGATGGTTTGCGCACGGCTCAGCAAACTGGGACTCTTACATAAGATGGTGCTTAAAGGTTTGAGAACCCTTCAGAACATTCAACATTTCTTTATCGATATGTCCTATAAACTGTCAGCTGTCACTTCAGTTTCTACTCTTTGTCCAGCAGTTTCTGCCGTCAGTTTTTAGACTCAAATTGAGATTTTAACTTTGGTGAACATGCTTCTGCAAATAATTTTATAAAATAATAACAATAATAATTATAATAAAATGAGAGCTACTTGTACTCTTGTGCACATACAAGTGATTTATTCCCTTTGAATACCCATTAAACACTGGTCCCACTAGCTCAAAAAGCTTAGTGCGGTTTTTTTCACCAGTATAAAAGTTGATGTCATGTTTTATTGATGAGATGGGATGATTTTGTCTGAATGTAATGAAATACTTCTTCCAATGATTTCTTATTCGTCCACAAATCATATTTTTACGGCCCTCGGTCTCGACAACATGATCTTCAGACATGCAGCGATGTTCATTCTAGAGAGAAATGTCTTCTTTCCTGCAACCCTTCCATGCGCATAGTTGTTGTTCAACGTTTTCCAGACGATGAGCTCATATGAGGGAGAAATCTGGTTGCATAAGAAGTTGGTCTCTGGGTTTCTTCACAAACTTGCTACTTCTTAACACCTTGAACTTGTAGAGATCTATGGTGGTTGACCATTAATGGTAACTGGTGAGGGTGGTGGTTTGTGTGTACATAATATGTTTGCCAGTGGATCGGGGGAGTCTAAACTCTTAAGGGATGGTTTTGTAACTTTAGATTAGGATTTAGATTCCTGCTATTAAAAGAAAAAAAGAAAAAGTCACCACTTATTCTAGAGGTTCATATACTGTTGCTATGTTCCAGAACAATCAAATAAAAAATCATTATATTTATTTACACATATAAACAAAACTTCCGCAGATATTTTTCAAAGGACCACAACTTTCCTTAACATGTCTTGCAAAATGAGGCTATTTAAAATCAGATGTATGTGTGTGTATGTGTTTTAATGAGAAGCTGTATGGAAACAGAGGAATATCACACTCTATTAACAGTCCATCAGCGCTCTATCTGCTCCAATTTAAAACAGCAGAACTTGTCAAACACCTTCTAATTTGAGAAATACAAAAAGTCACCTCGCTACTTTCAGCAATAACTCCCCGTGACTGAACACGTGCTTATCCCAGATACACAAATTTCAAATCGGTGAGAAAATAACACCGACACAAACCACAAGTTCAAGATATTTTGGCACGAACTGACAACTTGATGGCATACTCCCATTTATTGTTATGGAAGTGTAACCATGCCTGCATGTCATAATAGCCTCTGCTGCTGCACATGAAAACACCGAAGCTCTTTGATCTGCTGATGCACTTCTGGTCGAGCTGCTGGATTCTTGTTAAGGTGTATATCCAACTCCTTTGAAGTGAAACAGAGTCGTACAAAACAGTCTCGAGCACCTTCTGTGCCGACTAGGACTCACAGCCCTTTTTTCATAGAAAATACCTCTCCTTAAAATACTACCGCACTGCTATTGTGGTTTCGTTCAATTCCCCGTTCTGCAAAAACCAAAAGCCACAAATACCTACATGACGTGGCTATTTGTGGCAAATAACAGCCCTAAACAGCAGCCTGAACTGAAGCACCAGAAGGCCAATTGTATTGCTAAATCTTTATCTGAACCAATGTGATCTAAAGAGGTGACAAACAGAGTCAAGCTGTTCTCATTAGAACCCAATAAATGCCACTGATTCCAGGTAAAAGAGGAGACAAGAGGATAGCAAACGGCTAACCGAGGCCCTATTTTTTTCTGACAGATAGGCAGAAAGGCCACGATGAAACGATCCCGCTCACCTCAAAGTCTGGTCCCTAACAAGAAAGAGGGAAGTGCTAAGAAGACGCCTCCTCCTCGTCGTTCTTACATAATCAAAGGGCCACACAGAAACGAGGGACATGCCTGGGGAGAATCCGTTTCTCATTAGAGGAGTTCATGCACCATATTTCTTCCAAATGAGGCTATTTCGGTGTTTTACTGGAATATCTTTATTCACAGATTTCTCTATATTAGAGCCACTGCCACTCAGTTTAATTCATCTAGCACAACATCACAAGTCTATTCTTCAAACCCCTCAGTGAGAAGAAAGAAAAGAATAAATGAGGGTAGATCAGGAAGAGAAACGGAGCTGGGATATTTCCGACTGCTTTGACAGACATTAACAGAACCGACCAACAAGCTACACGAAGGACGTGTGGTCTGCTGTGGCTTGCAGTTTCTAATATGATTGCCTTGCCCACTGTTGGGGCATAAATTGAGTTACTGGCCAAGAAGGGAAATAAATTATGGCCAAAATATCAATTTTAATTCCCTTCACGCAGCATTTTTTTCCTAAACTGATGATCACGCTCTAAGTCCTACGGTACACACATACGTACAGGCTTTTTTTTTTTTTTTTTTTTTTTTTTTTCCCAGTCGGGTTTCCTGGTTTCTTTGACTGCATTTTGCTGATTAAAACAATATAAAAAGCATCACTCGGGCAATCGAATCAAAACATCCCCGAGGATGACATCTTTATTCTCCACACAGGAAACAACAACCTCACATTTTCGGCAGCGATAAGAGACGGAGAGCAACACCCCAGTGCTTTTGGTAGAGGATGCACACAGAAATAGCTGCTTTGCATCATTAAACAAGAGACCTTTTCATCTCTGAAAGAGCAGTCAAATGCCCCTTTCACACTAGCACCTACTCAGCCCAGCCCGGCTCAGCCTTCATCCAGCCGACACCACACCGCCCCGGTTTCGTCTGTTCGCATTACAGCCGCGGTCGTCCTCAGTGTGGGCGGGGTCTTCA
>JAOXYM010000023.1:4940243-4959909 GCA_028567055.1 Leptatherina wallacei | reverse complement strand
ATGGTGATGGGAACACAAACAAACCGGGCGGTGTGGTGCTGGGCTGGGCTGAGTAGGTGCTAGTGTGAAAGGGGCAAAACATTCTTCAGCAGTTAGAAGTCTCTTAATTAACTCCGGCTACATTCAATAACACAGCAAGACAATAATGGCGCGGCCTAAAACGTGCATTTGTGCTCGTTAAATCGGAGTTAAGCAATATTCATTTACTGCTTTCTGCAGTCCCCATTTGGTTTAATGAAGAAGTGCTGTTTGGCCTCCTTGATTACCTCAACCTGTTTAGTCTGCAGATGATTTCAGCAGTGATCTTCTACATCTCCAAGACTGACTCTCTGTGACTCACAGAATGAGAATGTGCTTGAACATTTCATCCGGGGGATTAGCCGAAAGGATCGATAGCTCCTCAAAAACAAGACGAGGAACTCGAAGGGCACGCAGAGAGAAAGAGAGCCTCCTCCACCGAGGCCAGTTAGACTGTTTCACATGATACAGACAGACCTACACCGAAGATTGATGGGTGCTTCTTTTTCTGATCTGACTATTCTGGTTTTTGCTTAATCAGGGTTTTGAAGCCTGGGTGCTTTTCTTGCTCGTACTGGGGTTTTTGGTTTTTTTTCGTGTTTGCTGGCAACAACGCAGGGCCAGAGCTCATCTTTAAAGAGCTGATGAACCAAACTAATTTGAAAGAAATACAGTCAATACTTCCTGGCACAACAGAAAAAAATCCATCAGCTAAATTCTGAGGAAACGAAGAAATAAAAAGGATCCAAAAATGTGGCGCAGGGACTGATGTTTTGGAGACGGATGAATTTCTATCCAAGACAAAAATTCTTCGGTAGGAAGGTTGATCCATTTCCTCATGTTTTTGTGGTTTTAAGCTGCTTTTACTATTTTTTTTTTTTTTATTTATGTTAAGCTAGTTTTAGGTCCCAAAAATGTTTGGGTAAAGTCAGGAAAAGCCAGCATGTGGACAATGACAAGAGTATTTGTTCTCTGCTGAGTATCAAACTTTTTTCACAGGAGTGGAGTCCTGATTAAAGTCTCGTCACCCTGGAAACAAAGCAGGAAGGTCTGACTCACAGACATGAAATAAATATCATTTCTTTACAGTAAACAAAGGAGAAGCTTGTCATTTCCATAGTTAAAGGCTAAGACTGAGAATATATTTGCTTTTAATTACATTTATGCCTGTTTATGACGGCGCCCTTGTATACATTTTGCACTAGCTTGTGCGCATCCTTAGAAATTAATGCTGCACGTTTGCAAGCTGCAATATGCAAGTAAGGTTACAGGGTTGACAGTGGTAAAAATAACAAAAGTTTTCCAAGACTATCTTGTTGTCAAAGTCCGAAATTACCTGCATCTGTATGATGTAGCGTCAATTTCTTTGCAATGCCAAAATGAGCAAGATATACTTGTGTTTGGTTATGATCCTTACACACCATCTACGATACCGTTGGTGTCATTTTTCTGCCATGATATCAAAGTGGTCGGTGGTGGTAGTAAGCTATACGTGTAGCCACAGATACAATGATGGAAACGTGACAGCCAATGCACGCCAACAACGGCCTCTACGACCACCATGAACATTCATGCGCCAACAAAGTGTAGTGAAGCACAAACCATCTGGTTCTTAGACGACCTGCTCTACCACCCCGATGAGCCTAAACCAATGTTTGAAACCACTTGTTGAACCTAAATGATGCTCTTCTCACAGTAAATCTTAATGCAAAATGAATCATTGCCCACATTTACTCTCCATTCCATCCAATAGAAATCATTCCAGCTCCAACATTTCAATGAAGAACAAATCCAGCTTTGCAGTAGGTCCACGGAAACAAACCATCGTAGAGCAAAAGGATCCATAATCATGACAAAATCTCCATCTACTAGATTTCTTTTCACTTGGTTCCACAGCCATCTCACGTGGAATACTAGTAGATATCCCCACATTCATCATATAGAATAGCAAAGTGTTTCCCTATGAGTCAGAAAAACTTCCCCAAAAAGAGATTAGTGCTTTCTGTCCTCCATGTGTTCCAACAGGCCCCAACATAAGCCATGTTACTTCAACTGTCTTCATGCATCCATCATCATGCATCATTTCACATTTCTGAAAAAGCAGGCTTTCAAAAACAGACCAATAAATATCCCCTTTTTTAATCTGAAGGTAAAGATGCCTTCGCTCCATCACACTGACGTAACTAGACTGTAAACAGTGTGGGGTGGGGCGGGGTGGGGCGGGGTAGGGCAGGAAGACAAAGTTTTTGGTCTGACACGTTCAAAAATCAAATATGCTTCACGGTTCATGTTTAAGCACAATAACAAGTCGATAAATTGTCAGGAAAGATTATGGTTTGCATAGTTATTGGCCCAAACCATAATCATTGCTGGAATAATTAAGACTTGTTTAAAAGCTGGAGATATGTTAAAATCATGTTAAAATCAAATTCTTTTGTTTCCTCATCACTGCCGATGATCACGATTACTGAGGCTTGGACTAAAATGATAGCTTTCCCAAGATGAAGTGTTACTGTTGTGACTGGTTTAGAAAATCTCTGTCTTTTTTTCCAACAGACACCAACGAAGCAAATAACCAAACAACTATCAGCACTGCGGAGGAAATGTGACAAGTAGCTGATTTTAATGGCATGACCAAGTTTAATGCTTTACTGTGAACATTTTATTAGGGTTTAACCTCTCAAAGTGAGGTTAAATGTTCAGGGAAAAGTCAGTTTCTATTCGAGCTATATATCCGTAACCGTGAAAACAATCTGATCCTAACATTTACATTGAACCTGTACAACACTGACACTGGGAGTTTAGAGTGTCAGTTTCTATTTAAAGATGCAAGACATCTTTTATTCATGGAGTACAGTAAAAGACTGAAGGCTGTTTTGTGTCAACTTAAGTTTGTAAGAAGTCTTTCGCCCATTTTCTGCACCAGAAATCTTTTTGTTTAGACCTTTGGTCTGTCAGCAAGTGTGAACGGAGGGACTGTGTTGGCTCAGGCTGTGGAAAACAGGGCCTTGTCACTACCCCCTCAGAGCGCGGAGAGATAAGCACCAGAAGACAAAAAAGAAAGAAAAAAAAAAAAGTTCAGGCCTGGTTGGAGGAAAAAAGAGGAACATGATGATCTCATAATGGAAAACCTACACACTGTGAACTTGCAGATGTGTGTCAGGAGCAGAGTAGCAAGAGAGAAGCACAACCAGCGCATGTCATTGCTGCGATGAGACAACGCTTTGAGGATGACTGTCTTTCATCTGCGCCGAGCAGAGCTGACAACCAAGAACTTAAATAGAGAAGTGCAGCGAGACGGCAGTCGTCTCCAGCCTCATACGAGTGCCGGAGCCCAAATCTTCCTACAGTCTGCAGAACCATTTTTGTGATAAATGCTTTATCAAAGCACCTCTCTTGTTGTTATAAAGGCTTATCTCGTGCGTTTGAACTATACGCCCTAAAAAAAAATTACATTCACCACTGTGACAGTTTTTGCCATTTTGCAAATCTTTACCATGCTGAATCACATAACGGAGAACCAGAAAGAGACGTCCCCATCATCAAAGTCCCTCTGACTTTCTTTCATATAAAGTGCTGAAGGGGGAGATGATGGGGAAATAAGTGTTTTCCCCTTCCAAAACAACAGGCGTTACACAGATTAACCGCCTTCGCTAAAACATACCATTACCACATAAGTCTCTGTCAAGAAGGACCAGATGTCAGATAATAGGCTGCACAGTGAGGTAGGTGCTGGCCTGGAGCCACTGAACAAGTAAGAACAGCTTCGTCCATATAAACCTCTTCATTTTACGGACAGCTTGTTGTCTGGGTGGGCAACCCCCCCACCACTACCACCTTATCCCCAGTCTGTGAATATATGTTCAAGGATTAGAAGAAGAGATGTCTGGATTTGAGTATGGTTGAGTACATATTAGGTCTAACCTTGAAATACATTGAACAATGTGCTGCAGGTTGAGATCACGATAAGTATGAATAAAAAAATCACCAGTTTGAGCCATTTGTTGTTGAGGAAAACAACAATGTGCTGCACAGTTCTGTAAAAGTACAAAATGCATCACATATGTTGCAGCATACACACACACACACAAAACTGCTTCTTATTGTGTTCAAAGGAGCAGCTAAGTCTATCTCATTAAACACTACTGGGGGGGTGTTTATTGGCTTAGGCTTGGCTGGCTGGGCTTTGCCTATGAGCAGCAGCAACACAAGGATTATAGGTTAGAGATTTCATACCCTGGCATCTCTGACACAGACCGTTTTTTTATTATTATTATTAACTGTCTATTCAAATAAACTTTAAAATGCAAATCAGATGAGAGAAAGAGCAGAAGTCGCAGACAGTTTACCTTTTTTTTTTTTTTTTTAGACTTCAACCTCTTGTTTTTCTCTCCAGGTTTGGCAGAACATTCGCGTTTTCACTGCTGGTCGAGCTGCTCCGGTTCCGTCTCTGCTGCAGAGCTCCGCGCGGCTCCTCGAGTCCAGATCACCAGTCCGCACGTCTCCAGTCTCTCCCAAACAGCGAGTGACTGTGAAAATAACTGCACCGATCAAAGCGACTACATTCACCAAGCAAATGCAGGAAAAACAGTCACATTAGCGACCCCCCTGGATGTAGTAACGCGGCGCACGCTCGCGCTTTGCAGCAGGTAGCTGTGCCCGGACAGACGGCTACTTCTCGCCCCGCCAAAGGTGCCAAGTGTCAAGGGGAGGGGGGCCCATTCACAGTTTTGAGTCATGTGTGTGCTGTGCAGCCAGTTCCAGATTGTTGCCCCCAGTGCCACGCAGCGCCGCAACATGGAGCGCTGCGTTGCCCACCACTGGGTCAAGTCAGTCCACGCGGTCAAATGCAGGACTTCCGGTACTGAATTTCAACTTAGAAGAAACTCGACGGACTAAAAATGACAGAACATGGCAAAAAAAATAGAAATTATAATTCACTTAAAAAAAATGTCCACGAGCATCACTAGAAAATAAGAATGACATATTTTCCTAATGTAATCAGGACTCTACTTCCCGTTTTATTAGGTTTACTCACAAGTAAATTCCCATGTGTGCAGACAGAGCACAGGAACAAACATTAAGAGGGGGCTGGGAACAGGTTTGATGAATTATTCATGATCAAGGCAGGTACTATTACCTAAATCATTCATAATTATTGAAGAGAAACAAGGTCGATGCCTATCAAACTTCCATTCCTCTCCCCTGCAGAGTGTGGCATTTGACATTTGAAATGATAAATGGAGAAGACGTCTGCTAGTGTCAGACATTATCCTGACCTCTTGTTCAATCAGTCAATAAGATTACAGGCCCGTTTGCTAGAATTACAATCAGGGACATGGTAAAAGGTGAAATGAACTATGTTTGGTGCCTGATTGTGGTTATAGTTAAAAGCTAAATGACTTTGAGATGATCTTAATCTAAGGCATTAATTTAATGTATTATAATTAAATTAAAGCACACTGATCGCTGAAAGGGGTCATATTAAAGGAGGATGCAGAGCTTAATGTTCCGAGAATAACAATATTTATGGTTGTAGTTTAATTACCTTTTTAGTTGCCACCATTAGAGCTGATTCATTTAGATTATTAAATGATTGGGTGTTTATTTGGCATTAGCTGTAATCTACACATTCTATTATTGTGTGATTCATTTTCTGGCAAAAGCAGTTTGTTGCACTTAACCCCATATTGTTATGTGCCTGTCCTATTTTTACAACCCAAATTTAACAAAAGAATTGCAATGCTGTGTAAAATGTAAGTAAAAACAGAAAAAAACTATTTACCTATCTCATACACCAATATTTTATGCACAATATAACATAAAAAAACGTATCAGATGTTAAAACTGACATATTTAAAGCAAAACCTGCGACAAATTCCGTCTATAAAATGTGGAACAATTTCAGAAAAACATTATTTAAAGTACAATTGTGAAAACTTCAAATCCCCACCATAATATCATTGAAATATCTGGAGAATAAGGATGAATCTCTGTGCTCATGGGACAAAACCAAAAGTCAAAACTGGCTTCAGGCTGACAGGTGACACTGCATTAAAAACAGGCATCAGTGCTTATGACGCGGGAAGCCGTGTGGGCACCATCAATTTTAAAAATTACATACGTTTTAGGACAACTTCTGCTCCCATCCGGGCAACATTTCTGTCGGCGAAGGCCTTGCATATTTCAGCAAGACCATGTAAACCACCTACTGCATCCATCCCAACATTACGTATATCATGTGGCGATATACATTTAAATATATATATGTATATGTGTGTGTATGTATGTATATATTCAGTGTTAATCTCTTAATTCTCTTAAATCTTTTGTACCATTTTGCTTAATTCTATAATTTCAGAGCAGATATCAATATGTCAACATTATGTTAGTTTGTAAACCATGCTAACAACATTTTCAATGAGCAGAACAGAGGTTCCAAATTGAATATAAGGTTACCTCTTTGCAAATAGTAATGAGAAATGCCTCAGGGAGCCCCTGGAAACTGCTTTTGTGCAGGGTTTCAGACACAGTGCATGTGTCTGCAGGCCTGTGTGTCAAAGTGTGTGATGGATGAAGTGGTCAGAGTGTTTAAGCCCCCACTCACCTCTGGAAACACATATGCTTCTATTGGCTTTGAATCAAACCCTGCCAGACCTTTCCCAGCTTCAGTCATCCCTTGGTCTTCTTTTCTGTCCAAATATAAAGAAGGAAAACGCTGAAGCGGGGTCTGCAGCCCTCTCTCCCTTTAACAGACTGCAGGTGGAGAGGAGATTAATGGGGGGCTAAAAGAAGATTGCTGGGAGATCATCAGAGTCATAGGGAGCCAGAGAGGTGACTCATGTGAGGCCTGGCCTGGATTTTCTGCTAATCTACTGAAGTTCCATCTCCTCTGGTTTATTTACCAGATGTTATTCCAGTGTGAGACATAAAGACAGACGAGTACACACTTTCATTGCTTTTATCACTCGGATGCTGCAGAGGCAGCGACAAAAGTTTGCAATGTTCATTATTTTAAATGGGAAATTTCTAGTTATTTGGATCATTTCACACCTGTTTTCTTGTATTTGAAAAAAGGAAATTGTTGTTATTTTTTAAGGAATCAGTATTGTGTATTGTGTCTACACACAACAGACAACCAAGAAAATAACAAGTTTGTCATGGAATTTTAAGCACTTTCTTACTAGCAGCTTTTTGTGGAGCCACATAATTGATCGCTATTCTTTTGCTGCATCTACTTATTATTCCTGAGATAGAAAAGTTAAACAGGCATGAAATAATAGTTTTGTTCCAACAAGGCAATTCTCCAAAAATGCCATTAGCTGGAATATAAGCTTATCTCAGCATGGTGCGCAGAGCGTACATTTGTACACAAAATGAACAGTATACCTGTAAGTGATAACCTAAGGAAATGGGAAATAATCCAGCAAAGACCATGACACAGGACTGGAAAGATGCATCACGACTTTCAATTGATCCATACTGTCGACAAAAGCCTCATCAGAAAAGGTTTTCCAGGGCGGCTGTCAGTCATGAACAGTACCTGAGAGAGATGTCCAAAATAAATCTAGCAAGACCTGATACCCAAGAGATTAATCATCTACTGAAAGCTCAGAAAAGTACCCTCACATCTATAAGCCACCATGCAATCCCAAATGAGAAGTGTGTAGTTGGTAAATGCAGTTGATGCTAATTCTGAACACCAATGCAGTAAAAGCATATCTGGTAAAAAAAAAAAAAAAACATGGTCAAACACTA
Source organism: Leptatherina wallacei (assembly GCA_028567055.1). Taxonomy (NCBI): domain Eukaryota; kingdom Metazoa; phylum Chordata; class Actinopteri; order Atheriniformes; family Atherinidae; genus Leptatherina; species Leptatherina wallacei. The sequence continues at coordinate 4,952,133 of JAOXYM010000023.1, read as the reverse complement.
TCAGCCATTGATTGGCCTGCTTAGAACCCAGCTCTAAACATTTCTAAGTGGGGAATTATTTTCAAAAAAATAAAAGGAAGACAACATCTTTGTAGAAGCCTTGAGAACTATTTCTGAAGACAACTTTAAGAAATTACAGGTAAGCTTGTCTATGAGGATTCATTCTGTGTTGAAGAAAAAGGATCCTTCAATATGGACTTTCAAGCTTATTGGAATTGTATAAGCAGTTTGTAACATATTTCTATTGGTTTTACTTTTATTTAATGTTTTTGCCATTATATTTGCATGTGTCAATATTTTCCCCGTACTTAATTCCCACGCAATATAGAAAGAAGACTTAGCATTTTGCATACTGTGCAGTAATGTACTTTTATAATGGTATGAACTAACAGAATACCAAACAACATATCATCAGTTGTCAGGGAAAGACAGGTAGATCCCAAAAGAGATGATAAATCAGTAATTTCAAAGAAACGCTCTCAGGATTTAATGCGGAATGACGATATAAGAATAGCTACATGGAGCCTATCTTCACACCAGCGTCTCCGTTAACGTTCAAACTGCGCAGCTGCGCGTGGAATACGACTGGATCGCGTGGAACGCTGGTCTCCATGGAAACGCATAATTTGGACCAAATTCACTCGTAGTTGTTTACAAGACCTAATCGTCGTTTCAGCTGTCTGAAAAAGCTGTCGTCTTTCACCTGTCCTTCCAAATTGTAAGTAAAATTATTTTATTCAATGTTCGATCAAAATAGTTGTATATTAACATATTTATTATGTTTAGCCGTCTTCTGACGCTAGTAGATAACTCTGTTGCTATTTAAGCTAACTATAATCACCCTGTTGATGATCACTGAAAGTTTTCCGGATTTAAAACTGTTGAGGTTTTAACCTAAATATGAATTCAGCTGGGAATTAATCTCAACATGAAGTTAACGAAGACGTTACTCAAGTTCAAAATTTGACAAATGTGTTAGCATGTAAGTACTAATATGAGACAAGACAGGTGAACGGAGCATATTTTAACTCTATTAATCGAAGGAAAACAATTACACGACTAATATGATGAAACCCCTCTTTAAAATCCTTCAGGGCATAAATAGAAATTCAAAATTTTAACATAATGTAAAGAGATTCATGTCTATCATAAACAATTATCTACAGTTTTTTTTTAAACGGAACATTAACGCATTGATGCTATGAACAGTTTGTTCTTGTGTTGGAAGTTTTGACAATTTTATGATTTTATATTCAAATAAAGAAGAAATGTAATCAATTATGTTGTGATTTGCATGTCTAGTGTGTAAAAATGTTATAATCAACAACTAAATGGACATTTTGCAAGCTTATAGAAGTAAAACAGCCCTAAAAAACAAGGTTATGTAATGCTTCACTTTGAGAATCAAATAAAAACAAAAAGGGATACTTCCTTAATGCAATGTGGTAACTGTCTTTTTTTATTTTTTTTTAAAGAACTGAAAACTTGAAATGCTGTTTTTCTCCTTTTATAAATATAAAAATAAATATTATTATTATCAATATTATCACAATAAAAAATTTAATATAGTGTGATTTGCATTGAGCACAACAGTATCTGGTATCTTAAAATAAAACTGATTTAATGGTTTTTTTTATTAACACACTTTCTTATCTGTAAAATCTTAAAGCTACACAGACAACATCCTGCTGCTGAGCTGACAGAAATGTCCAGTTAAATGTTACATTTTCTCAGTTATTTCACACCTGATACCTGCTACTGCTCAAGCTGGTCTCCATATGTTGTGATTATGTTCCAGATTTTCCAAAGCAACTTTGATTTTCAGAAATAATGGAGAGTACCGAGGCAAAGAAAACCCCAAAGCTAAAAAGATTCAGGAAGTGGATGAAACGTTGCTGGGTATTGCAAATTGCCCTTGACACAGACATTCACATTCATATATGTTTATATATTTCTGCACTCTCCATTGCCTCATCTGTTTTGGATCTGTGTGTTTTCAGAGACGCTTAAGCAGAAGGAGGGAAAACACTGAGGGAAGACAAGAGAGTCCCAGTATACAAACTTCTTACCCCGAAGAAGCTGCAATGGAATCCTCTGAGGTGACAACGCAAACATCAAATTTATAATTGGGAATTGCACATTTTTCATGATAGTAATAATTCCTGAGCAGAATTCCTGAGCTTTCAAAGACAGTCTAACACTCCAAAACCTCTTTTCTTGCCACCTGCAGTCATCCCCCTGCAGCCCTGAGAGGAGTGCGCCATCTGAGCCGGGAAGCCTGTACAATGAAGGCTTAATGTCCTGCTTTCAGGCTATCTCCAGCAGAACCCAGAGTGTGAGTGCCGAGCTGGCAGCGACTTCAAAGCTTCCCTGCTGTGCAGCGCACCCCCTGGCATCCAGATGTAAGTTTTCCAGGGAACATTTTCTGCTGTAGCTTGTAGCAGGATGCAATTAACCAATTTTACTCATTACCTGCTTTCTTTCTTTTTTCAAAACTTTATATTGTCAACAGTTACTTGATATCTGCTGGGTTTTCACTGCAAGCCGGTATGTTTGATTTCTTATGAAATGCAGCTTTTTCTGCTTCTCCTTTTCCAAGGCAACTTAGCGCACCCTGCACAGAATCACAACCCGGGCAGATCTGAGCATGCGGGAGACAGAAGATTATACGGATCCACCCATGGGGAGGCAGGCGAACAAACACAAAGCCAAGGCACCCTGAGGAGCGAGTTCATGGTGGAACACCTTTCTCAAAGAACAAGCATGGAGGAGATCATAGACTCTGAGCCTCATGCCTCTGCTGAGAATGTGGACAGTTGCTGTGAAGCTCCAACCCCTTTATTCAATCTTCCATCTGATGAAGAGCTGTCCATCCAATCAGAGGGACAGGACGATGGTGATGACCTATCAATCTCCCAGCCAGACATGCATAGGCATTTGGTTGCCTCTCTGAGGGCAGTTAACCAGTTAAGCTCAGCTTCCAATGGGTCTTCTCTGATGTTAAAAAGGCTACAATGTTTCATTCCACTGTCAAAATCGCCTCCTATAAGTCAGAGATGCACATTTGCTCCACCTCTGGAGAAAAACTCGCCCGATATGGCTTCACAAGACAACTCTAGATGCTCTACAGTAGATGAAATGGAAGAATACGCTTCTCAAAAAAGAACAACTACAACTGAGGTCCTGGGTGCTTGTGCCCCTGACAACCCAGAGAATTTGGAGATGTTTAATGTTTTGTGCCAAGGAGAAGAGGAATACAAACACTCCCAGGTTCTAAATGAGTGCAACAGAGACATCGTATCCAGACCTGAAGAAAGGTAATCAAAGGATAAAGTATTTTTCAAATGTTGATTTCTCTTTTCCCCAGTAAAAAATCTGGCTAGGTTTTATACGAGCAGCTGCTGAAGCTAAGACGGGGTTAACCTCATATTTTTGCCTGCTATTAACAATACCCTTTCCTCTAATAACTGCTGCAAAGCACACAACATATTCATGCTTTGTCTTAATGTCCAGCTGTATTAAAGCCATAAACAGATGCGATCAAATTAAGAAATCATTTTTAAATGATCTATTATTGTCAAGAAAACAAGTTTCATTTTCTCAAGATAATGGTGTATTTATGTTGTTACAAGCCAATAAAGGCTGCTCTGTTACCTTTAGAAAAGAAGTTATTAAAAGGTGATAGCATTATAAGAAACTATTGAAATTATCCATTATTCATAAGTTGCAGTGAATAAATTTTCCTGATTCAGATGTGTTCAAAAAGCTTCTGAGAATGTTGTATGGCACTTCACCATCTCCTGCAGGTTATTGGAGAAGTTGCCAGTTCAGGTAAACCAGTGTCGGTTCTGCCATGGCGATGAAACTTCACCAGAGAACCCACTGCTGTCCCCCTGCCAGTGTTCAGGAAGTATGAAATTCGTTCACTTCGACTGCCTGAAAAGATGGCTCCAGATCAGGATCGAGTCAGGTCAGCAAACATTCGCATGAAAGCTAAAGATTAAAAAGGCTGTCAGTAAGTATCTGTGCAGGCTTATTGTATCTACTTTTCCAGGATCATTTCTCCTTAGTGTCCAAAACTGTGAAGTTTGCACAGCACGACTAATGGTGGACCCAGAGACATTTGACTGGATCGACTTCTACCAAGAGCATCGGGATCATCTGGTAAACTGAGAAAAAACAAATCTGTTATTGGACAAAGTCTAACAACTAAAACATTATGTTTATTTTTCACTGTTTCTAGATGGATGACCAATGGCATGGAGACCCATGGAGAGGGATTTTGATGAGGTTACAAGCACTTGAGCTTGTCATCGTATCTCTGCAGAGTAACTATATGCTTTTGAAACTTCTTGTTGAATTAATTCTTTCCACATAGCTTGACACAATGGGTGATATGGGCGGGCCCAAGCCACAGTATTAGAAAAAACATGTGAAAATGCACTTCAGTACCAGTTTATCAGTGAGGTATTTGTGGATAAGGTACCCGAACACAATGATTTCCAGTTTCAGGATTTGCATCGTGTAGCCACCGTGAAAACTCAGTTTTTTATTAATTGTTTAATTGGGGTGTTCATTTCTGTCACTAGCTAGACGAACCAGCTTGGCTTCTCGACAATCCATGATGGAAAGAAGGAGGGAACAACGACAGCCATCAGATGACACATGACTACGTGCTGAATCAACGCAACTGAAAACAAACACTTTACAATAAATTGAAATGTGTTTAATTCAAGTGTGTGGATCAATATGACAGAGGAAACAGACACCGATTAATCTACAGTTAAGTTTTTTTTATTCATTTATTTTATTTTCAAATGGTGTAATAAATCCATAAAATATGAAACTCCATCAACTGTGTTTTCACAACTGTAACATTGAAAATTCTGCTTTACAGAGTTTATAGTCAAAGTGATACGAAACATGTTCCTATAGTATGACAATTTATTCAGCAACACTATTTATTCTATAACAAAAACATATTAGTAAGCAGATTACTTTTTCTGTTATGTATATCATCCCACTGAACTGTACGGTGCATGTTCCCCACAAACATCTACTAACTTAACATTTAACACAATATAAAGAAATGTTCAGTCAAGTCTAAACATCAGGAATGTTGGTGCCAACAATGTGCGCTAATGTCCCATAAGTGAAATCACTGATGCTCTTCATTGTGATTCCTGTGATGTGGCTCAGTTCACAGACTACCTGCAACATTTTCAAAAAAAGAAGTTAAACACAGTTTGTGTGGCACAGAAAGCATTTGTAATAGGAACATTTAACACTTTATGTCAGATCTGTTGGGTGAGTTGATCTGAAAATTTGATACCCAAAGAAATGTTAACATAATCTTGTAAGGGTAGTTAAAATGTTGATAAAAAACCATTAGTATTTCACCTGTTCCCATCCCCTGAAATAGTGGATGAATGTAGCCACAGCGATGACACCGACACCGAGAAGCATACAGTCTTCGGTCACAGTCTCAAACTTCTCTCTAGTTTTCAGAGAGGATAAATGCAGTAATGAAGCAGGTAAAATTGATTATGTTGGATGGAAATGATGTGTGTGGCTTTTCTCCCCGTGCATTTAAGATCCTACAGGAATTATGATTTGATGGAGGCATAAAGTTGGAGAACAGAATAGTGAAAAGAGTGGCCTGGGTTAGTGATACTGAGTTGGAAGACTCAATAACTGGCCAAGCAGGGGAGATTGTTGTATTTTGATCATCTGCAGTAGAAGCATAATAGCAGAAAACCCAAGTTCTGGCTTTACATGCCCAATAATAATTGTGCAGAATGGAGAGGCCAAGACCCCCCATCTCTGTGGTCTTCTGCATATGTATCATGGCAATACGGGGATGCTTGTTGGATCAAATAAAGGGCATGATTATGGACTCATGGTAAATGGACTGTACATGTATAGTGCTTTTCTAGTCATGTGGCCACTCAAAGTGCTTTGACACTACATGTTCATTCACCCATCACATTCATACAGCACCTATATTGAAACATACTTTGTGCTTCTCTAAACATTCATAGGCACATCGGGAGGCAACGTAGGGTTCGGTATCTTGCCCAAAGACACTTTGACATGCACTCAGGGGAATCGAACTGCCGACCTCCTGTTTAGTAGACGACAGCTCTATCCAACACACAACTACAGCCGCCCTTCATTATTGTCAAAAAACACTCAGTGAGAAAAATAGGCACATTTTTAAAAAGTAAGAAGAAAGTAAAAAGAAACTGGGGTAAAATGACCATCTTTATGATTTTATCACAGCCAATCAAAGATAGTGGAAGGAGTTCCCATTTCTTAGTCATAGTTTTAAGCTTATCCAGTAGGTCTAAATAATTCAGTTTGAGCAACAGTTTGGAATTGGGGAATTTTAACACCTGGGTAATCAAAACGATTGTAATTCTGAATTTCTAATCAGCAAGAAAGGCTGGATCAAAGTTGTGAGATGAGCATGTATGCAGTCTTGCCCCCGTTGGTAGTGAAACTGGAAAGCAATCCAAAGTTGTCAGTGAGTTTAAGCAGAGGGCTTGTTGTACATCTAATGAAATGACAGAATAAGGAAGGTTTTGGTTGGTATACATAACACTTAAGAAGTGACGTGTGTTGGTGAAGGAGTATCTGTTAGGAATGACGGCATATTGGTCGTGATGAATCAGAGAGCCAGTGTACTTTTATCTGTTAGCAAGCACATTGGCAATAATCTTTTGATCAATATTTATGCAGACTTAAGGGAAGATAGGATGTGACGTTAGTAGTCTCATCCCTGTCTTGTTAATGAGAAGACAAATGTGTGCAACATAAACTGAGTCGGGGAAAATTCCCTCATTAAAATATCATTTTATCATACAGAGCAATAAGGGAGCAATAACGTCAATATGCCCTTTATAAAACTCAATGCCAAAGCCATATCAGGGCCACAGGCCTTACCATTACGAAAGGAGTGAAGAGGAGTTTTAATTTCATCAAGTGAGAATTCAGAGTCAAGGTCCTTGATGGCAATTTCAGAAAGGACAGGGATATCCATAAAATCAAGGAAAAACATGCATCCCTGGCTTCCTCTAATGACAGCTTTACAAGTTTCCCATAGCACTGAGTCTGAGACCTCCCACTTTGTCATTAAAGAAGAGAAAATTTGAAATCTTAGCAGTTAGCTGGTGTTTGTATGAAGAAGGATTCAGCCTTCAGTTAAAGCATTAATTGGAAGTGGAATTAATTGACAATAAAATGGGGCATAATGGGAAAAAAAGAATACTATGATATTGAGAGCTTTCTACCTTTGAGATAAGATCAATGGAAACTAAAAAGTAATAAATTCTGGAGAAACTACTATATTGCTTTTCAGATGGATGTTGTCAACCAGTTTGATGGATCTGGTCAGATTATTTATCACTGGAATAGACTTTAGCAGGGGGGGTTTAGTGGAAGAACTATATAGTTGGGATCAAGAGAGAATATAAAATCTCCCACCAATCAGCAAACCTTTCTGGCTCAGCTGATGAGGTTAAGGTGTTGACCAAGTTCTTGTAGGAAACCTGGATTTTGGCGGTGCAGCATAGACTACATTTGGCACCATCAGCTTCCCCCCAAACCGTGTTGAAGGCTTGTCGCCGTGAAGCAGTGGGGTCATCTGGCGACTGAGCCGAAAGATTTTCATCAAGTCGGTGACATTATGAATTTTCACGATGATGAGTCGACAGTGTTCTGTGGGTCCAGGCGGGGGGCTGCAAGCTGCGGTGCACATGCTCAATCTTCACAGGCTAAGTTAAATCATCAGGGCCAAATAGCTCAGAAAGTGAACGAGACACAAACTCAGTAGGACGGCTGGCTTTTCTCCTTCTTCATGTCCACGATTCTGACATTGAGCCTTTTGGAGCGACCTTCCAGGTCATTGACCTTAGACAGACGGGAGAAAAAAGCTGTTTCCCTGATCACCTTGAAAACTGAGCCACTGTTTTATTGGTTAGATTCTACTGGTTTGTTTTTATGGTGGAACTCCCCCCCCCCCTCTTTTTTTTGGTTTGATGATTTGAAATGTTTTTGTTTGCTTGGTTCTGTTTTTCTCATTTCATTCTCTGCTCTGCTCTGTTCTCCGCTGAAAACAGCTGCTGGCTTGCTGAGCATAATTGCAATATCTGCTCAACAAGTCAGCAAACACACAGACAATGTCGGTGAAAAAAGAAGTTGGAAAAAACACCACAGAGATCGTCTGAGCTGAGCGAAGAAACGTAACTACAACAGGAACGGGGCTTTCAAATGAATTCGGACAAAGCTGAGGTTATGTTAGAGATGTAAACATCTGTTTGCAAACACGTTTCTCACTAATCGATAGGATGTGTGATAACTATTGTTGTCACTTTAATTTCCCTGCTACTTTAAAGTGGTTGAAATCCTAACCACCCCAGCGTTGCCAATGTATCTACAGAATTATCTGCCATGATTTAATAGCTCTTGGGTAATTGTGTTACATGAGCAACAAGCCAAAACAAACTGGTTACAGACTTCAGGTCTGTCAGTCAAGCAGCTTGTCGACTCTATCATTATGGTCGCCACCTGTTTTAAAACATCAAGTGCTTCACTTTAAAGAGAAGTGTGATACCTCTGTTTCTGGGATGGGCAGACACACTGAGTGGCAACTTTTAACAAGGTGTCATAGATGGCAGTCCTCTGCAGGGTGATGAACCGGAGGACAGGATGGCACAAGTGGTAAAGCCGCTCTACAGGGATGGAGGGTTCATTGTGTCCTGTAAAAGTTTCAGCGTGTCAAAAGTCAGTACTTTGATTTATATCCTCAGTCTGAAATAAGTTGCCCTTTGATTACTAAACATCTTACCGAGCACTTCTAGAAGTATTTCCACGTACGTCAGTGGGTTGAGGACATTAAGTTTGAATTCAAGTCCTTTGAAGACCCTCAGCTCTGAGTCCAGGAGAGTCTTTTTGGAAACGGTGAGGCCGACTGAACGCAGGAATCGTACCGCAGTATCGTTGTCGATCATCTAGAGAAAAAGAATTATCAGTGATGATTTATTTTTTTAAGGACACCGGTGCTTATAAATCGCTAGCATGGCAGAACCTACATGATGATGCAAGAACAGTTTGCTTGCAAGCTGCATACAGGAGAAGATGATGAGAGGAAATTTATCTTTGAGCATGTCAAATGTAGCTTCCTCAAAATTTGTCGATTCAGCAGCCGTTGCACCTTGAGGTACAGATGTGGTGAGGAAATCGGAAAGGTGCTTGACCATGAACCTAGGAAAGATATGATAGTCTTAGCTATATGAATAGCAAGTCTAAAAGAAAGATCTGACAAGAAGAGAAGAATAAGCTACGTTTTTACCTTTGCACCAATTCAATGGTATGGTATCCAACCAGAGGATCGAGCCCGAGTTCTTCAATAATGAGGAAGATGAATTCTAAGAAACACAAGAGGGATACAGGAGAAAATCATGTGCATGTGTTTAATATTTCTATATTACAGTGTGTGATAAAGGAATATCTAAATTAGGTTTGATGTATCCGAGCCTAAGCGATTACTCACTGTCATACATATGCTCTTTACAGGGATGAGCACATCAGAAATGAAAAAAAAATCAATATGTTGCATTATTTATTAAGGTACAAATTATCCTGCTGATGAAAGAAATGGTACAAAAACACAGATAATCTAATAAAGACAAGAAATAAAGATAACTCAGCCATTGTTCAACAGTGACGTATAATACTAGCAGTAATTATAGAACAACACTCAACATATGGTTGTTTTCTGGAAGTCATTAACACTGAGCTCTACTTCAGGCTTATATTAGGTGCCTCATGACACAGTGATATGTTTATACCGAAACCTTTCATTATGACAAGGCTCAAAATTAAAGGTGTAACAGAGACTATAAGGCGATGACACGGTGCATCGAAGCAATAAAACGTAGCAGGACTTTCAAATGATTACTCATAGTAGTAGATACCTTGTTTAAACTTTCTGCTTAAGAGCCATTTATTTAATAAAAATAGTAATTAACAAGTGAAAATACTACAAAAAACATCTATATAGGTAAAAGCATGTTCGTTTTTCTATTATTTGTAGTTTAAGTATTTGAAGAATTAAATAAAAACGAGGGTGTTTGTTCCCTCTGACTGCTAAAGCATGCTAAATGACATAAGATTACTATAACTGAATTGCAGCTATAAGGGCTGGAGATGGTCTGGTCTACTTGAAATTGCAAAAGCATGAAGTGTTGTGAAAGGTTTAAAGGGATAGAAACAAAAGAATTAATAAAGTTGCACATTGCACATGTTTAGTGGGATATTTTGAGCATCTACTTTAATAATAGGTTAACGAGGCAAAACTTTAAAACCACAGTTTTAATGTGTTGCATTTTCAGAAAGAGTTTTACTTAATTACTTAAGTGGTCACATAGATGCAGTGAAGCTCAAAAACAACGTTAGCTTCCAAAATGTAGTAGAGTGGATGCAAATAGTGGCATTTAATGAAAATATGAGTCCTCAAGGTAAGACACAAATACCCTTAAATTGTATGTTAGCTAAAATACTTTCAAGATAACTATTTAAAACAAGGGCATCACAGCGTGATAGTACACAAACAATTAAAGCTATTGATGATAGTCCAGTGTTTGTATCAGTTTCTGACCCATTCACGAGTTATTATGTTATTATATATTTGTCACTGAAAGCAAAACTTACCGACGATTCTTTTTTGTTTGAAGCTCCCGCTGCATTTTGGTAAACTATTGAGGTTGTCTTTGTTTTTCTTGTTGGACTGGATAAGAAATTCATTGAGAAGGTCAAAGGAGGCTTGCCCGAAACTTATGCTTCCAACGGTTTGTTGGTGTGAGAAACAAAATCTTTTCGCCATTTTAGCTTTAACTATGAAGTTACCCTACTGTTGACAAAACGTTTTTACAAATAAGAATCTGTCATGGAGCCGTGTTTGGTTTAAAATAAATAGAAAATCCAAGAATAATTCTTCCCCTGATATTTATCTTTTCCGACAGATGGCACTATTGCTGCGGTTTTCACCTAGGGTCTTTTTTTCTGATAGGAACCAAAGTTACCATCGGGGTTCATTTCTATGTTGCACAAACTTGTTCCGTCTGCTTGTTACGTATCAAGCAGATCTCACAACACGCGGATAAGCTACTGAAGGGTTATCTTAAACGCTGCGAGAGAATTAGATCATTTGAAAGTTAGTGGTACTGCTAACGCTTGTGAAACTGCCTCTTTTTCTCTACTGACAGCAGACATGGCCGACAAGAAACCTCCGAAGTCTGATGCTCCATTTGCAACCAGGATAGATCCAACTAAAGATTCTCTTTCTCGTGAACAGATGCATTTTATCAGACAAGTAGAGCTTGAACAGTGGAAGAAGAAAACATCAAAGCTCCGGGCACGGAATCTTGTGACGGGACTGGCTATTGGAGCGCTCGTGCTGGGAATCTGTATCCTTGCCATGCTCACTGACGTCTATGCAAGGTGAACTATGTAACGTTAGCCTAGCATGCTAAAGTTACCCAGTGTCTCCTTACTTTGGATCAGGTTAAATCCCAATATATATCCAAATGTTGTTGTGTTTTTTTTAACTCAATGGGTTGTTGCTTTTGTGAAGTTTTTTGTTGGCCAACTTTCACGTTTAGATAACGTGACTTTTAGCTAAAGTATCTAACAAGAGTTTACTGTGAAGGTAACTAAAAAAATTAGCACCAGTCATTAAGGTGTACTGAGCAGGTTGTGATGTTTGGAATTAATTTCCTGAACGCATCTTTAGCCTCTTGTAATGTTGAAAATGCAAAGTTATTTTAGACTGGAGAAGGACAGTAAGTTGCATATCATGAAACCGCATCCTGTCATCTTAAAGTAAATA
>JAOXYM010000023.1:4924172-4940143 GCA_028567055.1 Leptatherina wallacei | reverse complement strand
AGTTTGTGCATCTAACTCCGGGCTCGGACTGAGTGCAGTGCAGGTAAACAAAGACCAACGCAGTCGAAGCGGCCCATGTGTGTGCACAACATTGGCGTCACTTCCACTTGTTGCCAGAGGGGGCAGACTTCTGGAAAAAAGCTAGAACTTGCACTTTTTACGTTTTTTACGTTTTCGGTGGCTTACATTTGTTTAGGAATGAACGGTAACCTTTGTTGCAGAGTTCGATAAGTAAAACTTGGCCGATATTAACAACAGATATTTATAGGTATTGATGATGTCATGGCGTCACATCGAATTTCGCCGTGCCGCCATGACCACATCCACCGGTGAAAAGTCACAGTTTTCGGTGGAAAGTCTCACCAACCTGTTTACTGTTTACAGAATATTTTTCAAGATTTTTGTGTCGAGGATCTTCGAGTTATAAGCCTTTTAGTATAAAACAGGAATGGCGCCACCAGGGGGCATTGGGCTTTGGTGGTGATGAAATCTTGACATGTCATCATGTTGAGGATGAGGCTGACAACAATTTTGTGCAGATACCTGCTTGTATGTGAAAGTTATGACTTCCTGTTTCATGGCGAAACATCAAACTTTGAGGGGCCGCCACGCATTCAAGTTTGACTCCTATTGTGTTTTTGTTCTATTTGTATATTTTTTCAGTCCAACTTGAGCTATCATTGCACCTTTTGTAGTATATCAGCATGAATAATGGGAATCACAGAGTAATGCATTACACATCATCTAAAATGACAATGAAGTTCAGTAAGTTTGTTACTTAAACACACTGAACATTACAAAACTGAATTTTATGAATATCATGCAAAAATAGGGTTTTTCGAAGTTAACTATAATTTTCTCTGCTGTTTGGATTACTGCCTGCAACACTCATCTGTCATGTAATGTGCATTTTTTTCCTTCCTACCTTCAAATATTTGCCTTAACCATTTGCTTCCAAATCAGATGGCTACACATTTTATTCAGTCTCCCAGGAGCGGATCATGGATGAGATGGATGAGGAGGCCAAGCGAGCGAGACAGCAGGGACCAAAGACTGGTGCCAACTGACCAGATGTGCTGCATGCCTGTTGACGGGTTCTGTGTTTGTCCTCCACTCAACCAGGAGGGGACTGATGATGCCACTGATCCTAATTCCACGGCTGGCTGCTGTTTTTTTATGTGGAGATCGAACTGGACTTTATTTTGTCTTGATTATGGGGGGGGGGTGATAGTGTGGTTTTTTTTTGTTTTGTTTTTTTAAGTTTCCTCTCAGTGGAATGGACTAATCCACCGACCTCAACATGGCCTTGCAAAGCTAAACAAAAGGCCCAAACTGGATTACCACCTCTAACCTGTGGTTTCCGGTTCTGATCATGTAATGTGCACAGTATGAGGGAAATGTACACAATAGCAGTCAGCTTATGACTTTAAATCTACAGTGGCCTTCAACGAAAGCAAACGCCGGTAACACTGAGCAGAAGATGCGCGAATTAACTTGGTGAAATCTATTATTTATGCTGATGAATTGTTGATTTATATAATAAAAAATCTCATGTACTGGATTGTATTTGATGTACAGTCTTTAAAAGTTATTGTTTCATGTAAGTAAAATGTACACAGCAACAAGTAAACGTGACAAAAAGAGCCGTGGTGTTTACATTTGCTTTTATTTTAGTCAAAATTTAATATATGGAATCTGATCTAGCCACATAATCTTGAGTAAAAATATAGAGTAAGACAATGTAAAGGAAAGGCACAGATTCAGCTTGGCAGGACAGCAGCTTCAGAAAGCAATACAATTATATATTTACATTCAAAATTTCAAACTTTTGAATTTTTCTTTGAATACAATATTACAGGAGTTTGACTGCCAGGATATTCAGTGTGCACATTGAATATTTTATAAGGCAACAGCTACAGATTCACAGCTTTCTCTACACCCCCCCCCCAAACCCTAAAATATGGTCAGATCTGTTGGGGAACAGATCATTACTGTGATCCAACAAAAACTGGAGAATAATACACCTCCCTTCTGGACAAATGAAAGAAAAACTTCTCCTTGAGTGAAGCGTTTTAACAACAAATAGGTTAAAAGAGAACTAAAATAGAATTTACTAAAGTGCACAAGGTGCTTGATCAATGGAACAAGCGGCAAATATGATTTATACTTAAAAATGAATTAAGGTGGCAGAAATATTTAGTTTACTCTTAGCTTGTAAACATGAATGCATTCACTTATATACACATGTACAGTGAACAGGAAAAGCCAGTAGTCCAAGACCTAAGTGAGTTTTCACAACTAATAAATATGAAGATGAGTTTTTAAATGGTAAAAATGATCTGTAATGCTTCTATTTAAGTACCATTCCCAAACACTTGTTCCCATTTAACAACCGGTCTGTTTTCTGCTAACATTTCTAATGATTGCACAATGGTTATTTTCTTAAGTGTCACATCTTCATAATGCTCATCTGTGCAGTCATATGATGGGATACAGGATGAGAATGTAGGTTATTCTATCAGTTTAGCTAAATAAGCCAAAGACAGACTACAACACATTGTTTTCATGACACATTTGTATAAATCAAACTTTAAAATGCATCTAAATTGTCTCCATCTGGCCCTCGGAAGGCAACAATCCCAGCCCGACTGAATGGGAATAAATTCACTGTGCAGTCAGTAGATGCTGACACATTATTGTGAAACTACAGCAATTAAAGTCTAATGCATCTGGAAATAAAAAGCTTCGAAGCGTCACTGTGGTTCACATTACCGTGCTAAGATTGATTAACAGCATCAAGGAAATTCTGTGTCAATTTAATGGTTAAGTGACACAATTCTGCAGCACTTTGTACCATCACTTGACTGCGTCAAAGCATTGCTCAGAGGAAAACATTTCACAGAAATTTTGCAGGGAGCTGTGGCGAGTTAGTGACGCCTCAACCGCTTGGGTTTGACAGCTTATTTACAAGAGAGGGAAAAAAAAAGTAACTTTCAACATAGACCAGACCGCTCGCCGCTCTGTGCTTCAGCCGCCGTCGGATCTGACGAAGGGGCTGAAAGCTGGACGTCTGCCGCCCATCCAGCTTCACCGATGACAGTTTCTATACATACGAGGTAAGTGACCGCTGACGGAGGGGGGAGCAGTTTGCCGATCGGTGCGGCCGGTGAAAGGGTTAAAGCCCGTCCACCTGCGGGAGAGTTTTTGACCACTTGCAGTCACTTAAGATGAGGTAGTCCAGATATACAGCGTGCTTGGCTGACAGTTTCTTACTAGAAAAGTGAAACGAGGTGGAAAAAAAAAAGAGCAATGTATTTTATGTTCTGTTCAACAAGAGGGGCTTAGTAAAGTTTCCACATGCAGCGTTCACTCACCATTCTACTTATGTCGGTGGCAAAGGTGACGCCTTTGCTGGATTTATCCTGTGAACCGCTGCTGCTGCCTCCGAGAGAGTTTCTCCTAATGATACCTTAGAAAAGAGAGCGTTCTATAAAAAAATCCATTCCGACATAGAGCTGTCACGTACGTTAAAGATGTTTGATTCAAATAAGAGAAATCCGTTTTCTTTGTTACCTGGGAGAGGCAGCATGTCCATGCGTTGCAGGCTGTTCCTGCGTGATGATGGGAAACCGTTCCCTTTGGACAGGCGGCGCTGCCGACTGGACAGCATAGCAGCAGGAGAGACGATCCCTGGCGGGGGAACCTTCCCCATCCTCTCATACAGCTCCTCAATCTCTCTCTTCTGGGCGGCCTGCAGAGCCTGAACCTCCGTCAGATGTCTGATAACAGAAAAATATAACACGTGAATGAGAGTTTAGTCATACTTGGAGAAACTTATCCTTTTTAAATTTGAGGTCTGCAAATATGCTGAGAGAACTGTGGAAAAATGGCCATTGTGGAGAACTTTTTCTGGACTGTCTGCTGAAACCTCTCTAATTTTGTTCTGCTTTACTTTACCATAGTTGAAAGTTGCAGAGATAATGTTCACATATTGTACTATGATTTGATTGAGGTTAAGAGCTGCAGCTATGTGCCATCTAAATTCATTCTTCACCAGTGGCATACACACTGGTTTTTACATATCTTAACAAATCTAACTAGTGTTTCCTGTACTATGCGTCCAAAAGTATTAAAAAATGACCTTGTGGTTGAAGAGATATTTTCACTTCATTATGGGTATGCAATTTTCTAGCAGAGGCCTTAAATATAGGCACAGGACTCAAAGGGTTAAATAGGTTTATCTAGGTTTATTTTTCTATAACTATTCGATCAAACAATTTATTCTTTTTTTCTACATCTTTTCAAAGGTTTTTTGCTTTTTTTAATTCTTTTTTGAGTTTTGTATTGATACGGGAAAACTGCTGGTTCATACACGGGTGATTCTTAGAAATATAAAACAAGTGGAAACATGATTGCTTAGAGGAGGGGTGTCAAATGTACGGCTCGGGGGCCAAAACCGGCACACTAGAGGCTTCAATCTGACCCATGGGATGAATTTAGTAAATGTGAAAATGACATAGAAGAAGTTTAAATGTAACATTTTTTTTTAACTAAAAGTAACAGAAACTCCTAATTTGTCCAAGTTAGGTTGCATTCGTATATTTAAATCCCAAACATCAACTATATAATTCATACATTTTTTACTTCATAGCTTTTACTTCAGTTTGTATGATGAGGTGAGTCGATTCAGGTCTGTACATTTAAAATAACTTCTATCTCTTGGCAAGTTTGTTTTTTTGTAATTGATATTTTATTTGTATTTTAATTCTTGTTTTTCATTTGTGCTGTTTCTATGCTTTTATACTTATTGTACAGCATTTTAGTCAGCTGTTATGTTGTGCTTTACAAATAAAATGGTATGGTAAGTTACTCTAATCATAACATGAAATACTGTATTTTCCAGTTCCAAATAGCAGTAATTAAACGTTTTAGCTGCATTGTGATTTGTAAGTTGTAATCCACATTAAAATAATAAACGGAGGCAAAATATTGTTAAAACTGCTCTTATTTTTCTCAAGAGTTTTCAGGTTGTTCAAAATGTTTTTCTTAAAGGGTATTATATTAAATATAAATATGTTTATAGTGTAGTTTTCCTTATTTATAGATTATTATGCTACTATTTTACTGGTCCAGCCCACTTGAGATCGAACTGGCCGCTGAACTAAAATGAGTTTGACGCCCCTGGCTTGCAGGATTAAAATGTAATAATTCGGTTATCAGCACTGAAGTGTGTTGGCTGCTTGTTATTGTTGTAGCGGCTGGAAACTGAGCGAGTTTTAACTACTTTATATAAAGTTTATATTAGACCGACCCCAAATAAACCTAAAGAGTTGTAAAAGTATGACTGAGAAGAGAAAGAGGAAAAAACAAAGATCCATTAGGCTTTAATGCTGATTGTGAAATCTCAAATAAAAACGAATGATATCCTTTTTAACTTTAATATTGCATCTAGATTAAATGTTTTTCTCCTTTCTTCCCAGTTTTAACTCTGTGCTGTTATCTTTTCAGGATATTTAGTTATTTAGATATCACTTACTTCTCTCTGAGCTCCTGAAATTCTTCCAGAATTTCCTCGTCCTCGCTGTCCGAGTCATCGCTGCTTATGTAGGGAGCGTTGCGGTTGTACGTCATCATCCATAAATGGTGAAGAGCGTTGCCGTACTGCGGACTGCCCGCATCTCCGTCCCACAGCCTCCCCTCCGTCTCAGCAGCGGTCACCGACAGCCCGCTGTCTGCAGACGTCCCCATCAGGCTGAGGCTGTGCGCCCTCCTCCGACTCTTCTTCTTCACCCTCTGCCGCTCCCCGGCGACCCCCTCCTGACCCTCTTCCTCCTCATCTCCGTCTCCCTCTACATCTCTGTTGTGCTGATGCTGCTGCTCTTGGCTCACGGCCCATCCTGTTTTCCCATCAACGTCCTGGGAGTTGGACCCTTTGTGGGCGTGCGCTTGAAGAGGGGACATGGTGAGGGAGGTGCCCAGGCTGGTTTCAGACTCCCCCTGCTCCTCTGTGCTGCTCTCTGATTGGGTGCTGTCGCTGTCTGCAGGCTGCGGTGCTGGGGGTGCAGCATCTACCGATGCGGCAGGTACAGGGACGTCCGTGCTGGGCGTCACATGGAATCGCCCAACGGTCACTGATGTTGACTGAACTTCTGGCAAGTAGAGGAAAAAAGAAACCTTGAATTTAGCATCTTTTAGCCTTGATATAAATATATTACATAATGTAACACTCATTCCTTTGAATGAATGAAGTCAGATTTAGTATCTATTAACTTTCATTGTCCACAAAGAAGTGTAAATATCCATTTAATGGGTTTTTAAGAGTGACAGCCATTAACTGGTGATTGCTCTGTAATCTTATCATTCCTGAACAAAGCCTCACTTATTGTCAATCACAGTTACATAAAAATCCCATGTGTTCCTCTAGTACACTTAAAGTTTTCACTGAAGTTTAAGATACCTAAAATAATGATCTCCTTCTGTCGTATCATTTTTATTTATGGAGTTTTAATGATCACAACGAATTGTTTTTTCAGCTGTTCAGCTATTTAAAGATGTAAAATCATGAGTTACTGAGGAGAAAAATGAAGAACGAATGAATGAAGATGCGACTGCTTGTCTGTGATGAGCTAATATGTAACGAGATTAGTTGAACAAATGAGTTCATGAGTAAATCACATTCTTCTAAGAAGTTAGTAAACAGATAATGTTTACTTAATTAAGCAACAAGGGACAAACAAATCAGGAAAGGCTTAAAAATGGATGAAAGACCAAGAAAGAGAATTCTTTATGGAGCGGTGTTTTGTAAATAACAATGAATTACCTGAGAACAGAAACTTTGCATGGAAAATGTGGACAAAACAGTAACACCCATATTTTTGAACAGTGCGGTGCGATAAGAAAAAATGTTAAATTAAGCCCTGTTTGCAAAACAAACGCACAACATTTCTGCTTCCACATATAAAGGTTATGAAACATCCAGATAGAAGGGGTAGTTTAAAATTCTCCGCTCCTTACACCTTCATTGTTTGGCATACACACGCTGTGTAATTTAGCCCCTAAAGGGTTAAATTAGGACTAATGTGTTGTCTAAACTAGGTCCATTTAAAATATATTCACTGGTCATGCATCGCTGGAGTTAAATGTTTGTTTTTGCTTTTTTCTTACATTGAAAAAGAGACAAATCATGCCTCTTCTAAGCAGAATTAATGACTTTTGTAAGTTTTTGTAGCTTGGTTCTTTTTTTACCAGAACTCAAATCATTAGAAGACATTTTTCTTTTATATGCTAATATCTGAGGTCTGGATCCTTTATATTATTGTTGACACTTGGATTATTGACATTTTTGTCCAGATATATTTTTGTATGTGCATTTATCAGGTGGTGTGAAATATCACGTGTCTGTATACTGTAAACAGGAAATATGAAGAATAGCCTGGTGCTCTACATGTCATGACAGCAAATAAAATCCTATGTAGAATCTTAGTCCAGCACCCAATGCAGTGGGCTATTTGGATGTGGAATTATGGGTAATGATTAATTTAAGAATATCAGACAATAGTTTATTCTTGAGTGGTTGCTGATTATATCTGAACCAACTGGAGTACAGCACAACAGTAGCAAAGACTCTTACTCAAACTGTGTTTCTGCACCCCGAGTAATAGGACACATAATATTGAGTACTTACAAAGGAGTCCCTCATCACTTATAATCAGTATATTGGGTGCTAATTGCCTGGTTCCAGACCTTAAATTCAGTCCATTTCTTGGACTTGACTATCACTGAATACCTCTTCATCATACCAAGTGGTGCATCACACATAATTACCAGTATCTGTTTAACAGATACTTAATAACTAACTAAGTGTCTACTAGTAGTTCATCAATACGACCTGATTAAATCAGTACAAAGTTTGCTTAACAATCTGTGATGCATCACAATCATTCACAGAAAATGAACAAAAAAGTAAACATGTTTATTTCCAGTATTTAATCAATAAAACAGTCAACCAATGATTCAGTACTGAGCAGCCATCTGATGCAAAGCACCAGTTCATGTGCCCGGAAACAAAAAGCGTAACAAATCAGAGGAAAATTAGATGATGAGGGACAACTAGGTAAATAATCCGTATTATGTAAGATTTCTTGGGAAGCTTCAAACCCATTACTCAACGTACACGTAATTAGAAACAAATGAGTTGTTAGCAGTTTCATCAGGAACCAGTCATGAGCAGAGCAATCTTTTGGGTCAATTTACAGATATTCAGGAGATAATCAATGCTGAATGATTCAATCTGTTTTCCAGTAACTCATCAATTATTATGGAAGTATTTAGTTGTTCACCAATTATCGAGTCCTTCCTGATTTATTCCTCACTCATTTCTTAACTAATTACACTTCAGAAGTTCCTCGGCTTTTTTTCTGTTAACTAATCAAGATTTGTGTTCCTCACTGTAAAAAAGGTGCTCACATATAAACACAGTCTCGAGTTTTTTGCTCACATCTGCAGAGCATTAAGCGGTTTCGAGCTGTGCAGTGCCTCGGTTCGCCCACTGAGTGTCCTCCTAACAGTGAACACAAAGTGTTTGAGTCTGTGCCCGCAGAAACAGAGGGGCTCTGTTGAATGTGGGATTCTGATGACGGTATAAATACTGACAGGTGTGGATATGGGAGGAGAGGCCATTAATGAGCACCACTGCTCGCTGATTGGCCATTACCAGAGGGTGAGGCTGCAATCACACCTACATTTGTGTTCATACTGAATAGAACATTACACTCAGACGGGGGCTTACGCAACAGCTTTTGGGGCACCATTAATAGGTGATAATGTCCATGGAGGGACTTGGAAGGAGCTGAAAACAGTTCAGAAAAGCAAACTGTCTGTACCCAACACATAAAGATGTTTTTTGAATAAATACATAACATTTTACAAAGAAGAAGAAAAACGTTCATAAACGTCTAAGGGTGCATTTGTGTGCATGCACATGTGTGTCGGTTTGTTTGGGGTGCAAACATGAACATCGTACAGCACGTCATTTTCCAGGTCTCGTTGCCACTGGCAACTTACTTTCACTATTCAAAGTGTTAATGATGCAGAGATCTGCTTTAAGAACGGGAACACAAACATAGAAATTCTTACCAGATTCTGTGGAAGAGGTTTTCAGTTTTGGGCTAGCAGCACTCATCTCAGGTCCAGCCGGGTGTGATCGGCTGTTAAAGGATGATAACTGCACAGGAGGAATAGATATAGTCGATATTAGTGCCGAATTGGCCAGATGAAAAGCAGTTTCTTTTGTTCCACAGAAATGATAAACAAAATGTCCACTCATATAAAATCAGTTTAATCAACTCCATGCTGCATGGAGAACAGAGAATTTGGGGGAAAAAAAAATAAAAGTAATCAAAATCAGCAGATTTCTTCTTGGAATATAAAAAGTGGAAACAGTACATCCCTAATATTTTCAATCAATTTATGATCTGTGAATCAGCAATTTTGTAAAATGTAAAAAAAAAAAACAATGAAGTATCTCAACTTCAAAAAGCGTATCATGTCCAATCCGTGCTCTCAAAGATAAATCCATTTAAGTTATAGGTATTAGCTTCATGCCAGAAAAACTTTAACCAGTGATTGTTTAGCAGTTAATCAGTAATCAAAACTGCAAACTAATTTCCTGTTGATGGATCAGCTGAATAATCAGCTCATTTTTTCAGCTCTGACACAGAAATAAATCTTTAGTCTCTCAGAATTGAGTCATTCATCATAACTCACAGTGCTATCGGGGCTCGTTGGGGGCGACGGGGAGAGATCGGATGAAGAATTTGATATGCAAATTTCCGATCCAATTTTAGCCAGGGATGGAACTTGGGCTGAGTACGGTGCCACATAACTGTCCTCCTGGATCAGGATGGGGGAGTCGGAGAGTCCAACCTGCTGAAAAGGCTCTAGAGTCGACTGTGGAGGAGTGGAAGTCATGGCCGGCTGAGAGATGGGGTGCGGCCAAGGTGGAAAATTGCTTTGGTGAAAACCGACCCCGTCCGCTTGAGGTGCATGCTCTGGACTGTGGATATTCTGAACTGGAATGCCCGCTGAAGGGTAAGAGGCCTCCATTAGTGGACTCTGGTAATGCTGCTGATAGACGGAAGGGTAACCAGACTGAGGGGCCATATGACCTGTTATATGGGGGTGGAAGCCTGGATAGGAGGGCATCCCTTGAGTAGCAAGGTTTGCAGGAGGGATGAAGGACTGAGCCATGCTCATGGCCATGGATATTACATTAGCCAAGGAAAATAAGGGCTGTGTGTGGGGGGACCACATGTTGGGATGCTGAGGGGCAGATGGGGACATGGTCACACTTTCGTTGCTTGGACTTGGGGTCTCATTCAGAGGACTGGGGGAGCTAGGGGTTGGGGAGGGAACAGAAGGGAAAGCTGGGTTACTGGCTACACGTGTGAGGGGAGGATGCATCCCTGCTGGCTTAGGGGATGCAGGAGAACCTGGGTATGGGAAGGGAAAGTGAGTGTGGCCCATGTAGGGCAAGTGGTAGTGCTGGTGATGGGGCAGGAGAGATGCAGGATTGTGGTGTTGCTGATAATGGATGGGAGAACCTGGAAGACAAAAAGCATGTGAACAGATTTGATTTGTTAAAGTCAGTCAACTTGGGTATAAACTAAACTAAAATCTACTTATTTTGTACAGTTAAGGTGGAACAGAGTGTACTCTAAGACACAAGTCAGGATTGTGTCCCCTCCTTCAGGCTCCTGCCAAAATACACATCATCTGGTACACAACTCCTCCCTGTATTTTCAAATAATAGGTTTCCACGATGAACAAAGATGTTTTTTTAAGGCAGCATCCGACTATAATTGCCCTTGTAAGCCAGAACATTTGCACACTGGGCTTCCATGGCTGTGAGGGATTTAGCATCAATGGAGCAAGTGAGGCTTTTACGGATAACATATTAGAGGAGTTTAAATGGAACGCACGTGTGTGTACGCAACTTTTTGGGTCTGATTGTGAGATTAAAGAAGTCAGGATTTCAACATCTTTCCTCGGGGAATGGTTTAGGGTCGCATCGACAATGGCTCCACAGTTAGAAACCACGCCTCCCCTTGCTAATGATGCAAACCAGCCTGTAGTTTTTCCAAGGTGATGGAAACACTACTTAGGGAACACTGTAATGGGAAGGAGGGGCCACGCAGCAGTGCAAAAGCAAACGTGCATGCAGACATTCAGCAGAGAAGGAAAAACAGGACTAGAGGGGATAAGGATGTGCAGATTGGGGGCAAACTGGGGGTCAAACGGAGGATATATGCCATTAAACTGACTTCAAATGCTTCTCCTGTGGGTAGAGAGAATTTCAGGCAGGGAGGGAGAGATTCTTGGAAATTAAGCGGGAGTTTGTGCTGGCAAACAGATGTTGCTGACTAGCGCAGCAATGGAGAAACCTCATGCTTTACAGCGACAGCATTCACAGCTCCCTAAAAGCCAAAAAGCGCCCTTCAGGTGAGGTAATTACCCCAGAGGCCCTGCAGCAAGGCAGACACAGACGAAGGCTTTGAGGTGTGGGGATGGCGGATGGCGCCATGCAAATGTCTGAACAATACTAAGAACGGGCCCTGAGGAGGAGAGGTGGGGGGTGCTTATGAGGTAGCCGAGCTTGGCTTTGACTTATACTTTGCCAAAGGACCGTAACAATTTTTCAATGTGCTGAAACAGTAAACAATGCAAGACCTCTTCACGTGGGGACCGGAGGGAGGGTTGAAAGGCTGTTTACCTGGGGCGTTGTGGAAAGACTGTGAGCGTATTAAAGGTCGCCCAGGTGAAGTAATGTCTGCACTGAAGATCTCTCCATTGGGGCATGGGGAAGAGCCACGCACCCCTACATTCGGGTTAGCCACACTGTAGTCTAAGACAAGACACACGTGCATGAGTGGACTTCCGTTCATACATGACTACACACACACAATGAGCATGCAAAAAGTTAATATGACATGCTGAGAGATGAATTAATGTAATACACACACACATTAATATTTAAAAAGGGGAAAAGTAATGAGTGGTTCATTTCATTTTAATGGTTGGATTAAGTTAATCAGAAAATAAAAGAGACTTACCGGGGAGAGAAGAGGATGAGTGTGTTCGAGGCATGGTCTGACTGTGTAGATTAGGCTGTAAAAGAGCAGATTTGATCAAAATCAGTGTGTAATTTTTTTCCTAATTGGAAAAACAAAGCTTATTCACATGTTTCAGAAGTGTTCAGACTTTCTATCAAGCTACTCATGAGTCACCTAAAAACTGTTGCAGGGGAGTTAGCTGTCATTTAAAAAACAACATATTCTATACCCAGTTGCAACTATGATGGGACAGCTCCTTTATCTTAGAAATTCCAAATCCATATTTGGTAATGCAACATTTGTGATTCACTGATTTGACAATGCTTCTCCAACACTACAGGACTAATAAAGACATTTCCGCAAGCTGTGTAGAAGCTCTTTGTAAAGCCGCCTGTGACATGTCAAATCCCAGTGCTGATCCCTTAAGCAGGGCACTAAAGCACTAGGTGATGTACATGACCCCAAGACCTAACCTCAGGCATATATAACTGGGTGGACAGTAAAGGGTTTTCTTTGTTCTGTGAATACTATGAAAGCCATAAAGTACTTGAGCTGTTTCCATATTAAATCTCATATTATTAACCTGCTATTATAACTTTTATATGAAGTCATTTATGGGAAGTTTTTAAAACTCTGTAACTTGGCCTTCTAATCCAGCTCCATTTACAAAAGCAGAGCTGTGAAGGAACTAACAGTTTTTCTTTGGCTCTGGAGATGCTGGTGGAGGTCCGTCCGCTAGCTGATTGGTCTACCTTAACAACTTTTAGTTGAATTGCTATTAAACTTTTCACAGAATTCCAGATTCCCTCGAGGACGAATCATAATGACTGTCTCCTGTTTCCTCTAGAGCCACCAGCAGCCCGAGGTTTTCACTTCTCTTGTGAAATGTCTCAACATCTACAAAATAAACTGGGCTCAACATTTTGTAAACACATCCACGGCTTCCAGGTTATGTAACTTAATGAGTATGTGAATTCACAACTGTATTTTTTATTTACACGACTCAACAAATGTTGGATTGTTTGCCATCACATTAAGTTTATACACGAATAAAACCTTTAGGATGACGATTGTGCCTCGGCTGTGTTTTGTTTTCACTGCTTATTAGCAAACGTTAGCATTTTAAGATGCTAAACTAACATGACAGCAAACGGTTTACCTGTGCAAAGACGAAACTGCTGACTTTGCAGACTGTTTGTCTTGCTCTCTCTGTGGTCAGTAGAGGAAAGTTGGAACAGCCAGACAAGCCCGGCTTTCCAGGGATTCAAGCTCCATTTATAGAATTTATTAATAGACCTACCTACGAATCACAGCGGCCGGTACAGAGCTACTACTGTAGATAGATGAGTATCTGGGCTTGTTTGCATCTTCCTAACATGGCTAACTTTTTTTTTGCAAGCAGGAGTGCAAGCAGGCACAATGGTGCTTGGTTGAAGCAGTCCTTTGCAACATTCAGGACTTGGAGTGAAGCCAGAAGTGAATTTTCCAGAGTGTTTTAAAGTAATTATGAGACCAGGGGGGTCGGACACATGCTGAACACGTTAGATGATGTGGAGCAGAAGATTACAGTTCTTCTCGTCTCCAACACTACATGAAAGCTTAGACTCTCCTCCATATTTTTTTAATCATTTCTTACTTCAGGGCATAAGAATATTTTGTTCTTTGTGCGTATCTGGAGAACAGCCGCTTCTTTTCCGTAAACGCACAAACCGTATCTGATAAGGCGTGGGGTTGTATTTTGGGATGGAACTGCCATCAACAAGCCTTGTTTTTTTTTTTTTTCTGGAAGTTCATTTTACAGCTTCACAGAAGCTTAATTCATGAACACTTCGTAGATCTAAGCATAAATTATTTTACCCATTCTCTTTTGGCAGATATGCTGGAAAGTTCACTATAAGCACTGGAAAGGATTTGTGGTTGTGGGAACACTGAATGTGGGAAGGAGGCACGGGTTGTATTTCAGCAAATCACATGTTTTATGTCATTAGCACTTTTAATAACATCGTGTTCTAAAAGACAGTTCTACCTCTGGTGGCTTTATGAACACTTAACCTTCTTTCTTTAAGGCTACTCTCAGGAGGGACTGAGGACGGGGCGGAAAGCACTCCAAGGTTTCTCTTTTTTTATTACCAGTGCAGGAAGCAACACTAAAGCTTTCCATTTACATCAGATTTATAGCTCAGTCTTAGATAAGCAATGCAAAATACACCATAGCTGATGTCATTTATGACAATCAGACATCACAATAAAAAACATGTTCAGTGCAGAGCAAGTGTTACTTCCTTTGTTCTCAGCTAACACTGCTGTATGAGAGGTGCTGCTGCTGCTGACCTGAGAGGAAGACAACGAGTTAACACCGCCGTGGAATGCAGGCTGGGGCAGTCGGTGCCCGCTGCTGTGGAGTGCTTGTTCTTTGGCCATGAGAGCCTCGGCCCGTTTGATGATGTCACCCATACGGTAGATAAAGCCCTCCTTTTCTGATGGCAAGATGAATTCATTGTGCACCTAGGATACAAAAAGTGGAGACAGTATTTAGATGCTGCAAGGTGTTTCGCATCCTGCAGCTGCAGTATAAGTAAAAAAATCATCACCCTTCTACCGCCAGATGGTATAAGGTGTTTGTGCATAGTGACCAAACATCTGCACTTTGATCTTGTCTGTCAAAAATACTTTATCTCCTGGGAGCCCTTCCAAAAAAGTCCTACTTGTTGAGTCTTTTTCTAAATGTGCTGTCATGAACTTTAACATTTAACATCATAACTGAGGCCTGGAGAGTCTGAGATGGAGATTTTGCAGTCTAAGCTTGGGGTGAACTCGCTTGGATGTCCATTCCTTGGATTATTGTTAACACGATCTTTCTCATTGTAGAATGACTGACTCCAAATTGTCTGGAAATGACCTTCTGGCCCATCCCAGATCAATGGGCAGCAATGTTTGCTTCTCTGAACTTGGAAATGTAATTTCTTCTTCACCTGATTTAAATACTTTTTAAGCATGTATCTATTAAATTCATCCTGTCATCTATGAGTCATTTAATCCTCAGAGAAAAATACATTTAATCTGAAAATCAACATTGTAGGCATCATTTAGCAGAGCTTTGGAGTTTTGCATATTGATGCAGTTTTGCCGTAAATTGAGGTTTGGGGCGGGGTGATGTTTTCCTGACAGCGTGGCACCATTCAGCTCATTTAAAGCCCTGTGCTGAGAACCACAGGGCTGTTGGGATGCCAGGTGCTCCCGCTGCGCCAAGACACGGTAAACAAAAGCCCACTGTGTTTCAGAGTCAGGGAAACAGCACATTCAGTGAACAAAAAGTTCTGCTGCACACGCTGCCTCATCACACCTTGTTCATACTGCCCCTCTATGTTCCAGCCTCTAATAAAGCTTAAAGACGTTAACAGGAGGGGATGGAGTGATTTACCTGCGTCACACAACTCCCCGGACGTTTGATAAAAAAAAAAAAATCAGACAGAGTTAAGATTGACAAACAAAAAGCTGTTAACTGGATCAAGATGAGTCATGTGTGTGCTCAGCTGAGATAGAGGAATCTGCCAAACTTATCAGCTGACACGGTGATTTCATTTGTTTATTTTTCAACAACTCATTGAAGTTTCTCTACGGAAGAGAATCAGATATTTACTGAGCATCATTGACCTTTAAAATAATTCTATTTGACCTTTTTCCATCCCATAATCCCATCCTTTAAAAACAGCATTTCTTATATAAATGAAGGGGTTTTGTCTGTGAACTGATTGTCTGTGAAGCGACCTGAGATGACATTGTTGTGAATTGGCGCTACACAAATAAAGATGAATTGAATTCTAAAAAAAACAAAACACTTAACATTGTCAAGATTCACTA
>JAOXYM010000023.1:4903179-4914132 GCA_028567055.1 Leptatherina wallacei | reverse complement strand
TGAAGTTGCTTTTCTACAGATCCCTTCCAGATACTAACTCCTGAATATCTGTCTATTCAGCTTCTGAATATAGGACAATGTTAACGTTACCTGAACTTTATTATTAAACATTTTGGCCACAGTGCCTTTCTTTTCAAGACTTCTTGCTGAAAGTAGCTGAAAAGTACGTTGACATGACCAGTAAAGCAGGAAAAAACAGTAAAGCTTCAATTCTCTTGCGGAACAACAAATATATGAAAGAATAAATGTGCAATAAGTAGTCCTAAAAGAAAACACATACACCAACAAAGATCAGCTCTCGCTAAAGACATTTTTATAAAGATTTTTCAATTCAGTAAGCCTATCTACAAACAACTTGTTAACTCTAAAGGCATTATAGACTCACAAGACAGGATGTTCTAGTTTAAAGAAAAGTCTACAGCACTGCTAGGAGCTTCATTAGACTTTACTTTGGCACAGAGAAGTTTTTAGCTAAGATAAAAGCTAAAGGCTAAATTCTAATGGCTAAAAGCTAAAGGGATGCTAACAATGAGAGAGCTAACATTCTGCTAATTTGCTAATTAACAACAATCAAGAAAGCTGAGGCTGGTGCGAAATGTCAAAGCACATGTTCACATGTCTGCTTTTTAATAAGCTGGAGCTGTAAACAAACATGCTGCTGCTACTGACTGTTGTACAACTATTATATAACTCTTAACTGTTGCTATTTTTTCAATGGGAAAGCATGGTGAAGTAGTGTGAGTGAGGGAACTACAGGACACATAATCTCATGACCAATTAAGTTGGAATATCCAAGAGTTCATGTTGATTTTTCTAACAGGATAACTAATGTCTCTTACGTAGTTGCATGAGATATGAGTGGTTAAGAGATTATTGCCAACATGCACCTAAACTACGAACATTAAAAAAGCTTATGTCCAAATGCTCTACTGCAGAGAGATTTCACGTGCTATTTTGAGAGGTGTGTGTGTGTGTGTGTCACCCTGCAAAGCTGGACTATAAACACAACACCGCAAAGCATTCATGGGGATCTGTGGAGATTTTAACCTCTCTTTCTGCAACACTCCGAACAGTTTGTCGAATTTATTCATTTATTTATTCATTTTTTTAAACTTATAATTCATCCTGTACCAATATAATTTCCCTTTGGGGCTTAATAAAATATTGTCCAATTAAATTAAAATCAAATTAAAAGTAAATATGAATTAAAAGATAATATAAATAACTTAGGGTAACAAAATCCCACAGCCTGGTTCCACAGATTTAAAAAAGAAAAACGATTTTTCTTATTATGCTTGTTTTTATTGTGCATTTTTAATCTCTTTCTGTTATTTTCCCTTTTTTTTATTGTTGAATGTTGTTGGGCTGCTAAAGGGCTTTAGGGGAAGGGAAATTAGCTTTGATATAATCTTGCATTTTCACATTTCATGCACAGTCCCTTTTTATTAATATGCACAGTCCCTTTTTAAAAATAAAATAAACTGAAACAGACGTAAACATATATTTGTGAG
Organism: Leptatherina wallacei; assembly: GCA_028567055.1. NCBI lineage: Eukaryota > Metazoa > Chordata > Actinopteri > Atheriniformes > Atherinidae > Leptatherina > Leptatherina wallacei. Next base: position 4,912,621 of record JAOXYM010000023.1, on the reverse strand, counting down.
CCAGTACTTGAAGCAGCTGTTAATTCAATGCATAAAAAATGACTATAAACAACAGCTGCAGTATATAATCCAAACCAGGCCACAGAATTTGATGTTACACCACTGGTTTCCAATGGGAAATCATTTCCCAGTGAAAAAGCTCTGTTTGAACCATGATAGGAATGGGTTACTAATATTTGTTTTAAGGGAAACTTCCTGACTATTCAACAGCTGAGTAAAAATGTTTCAGTATAGACCAGATGTGTGGACTGACCAAGCATTAGATTTTACAATAATACTATTAACGTAAACCAGTGGGGTTTTCATAAAAAATCTTGTTTGACAATAATGCGCTTGATTTGAATTTCTCTGCTTAAATTGACGTGTCACTTTAAGCAAGACTCAACAAATCATTATACTGCATCTGATAGCTGGCAATCCCTAATTGTACATGAGGGTGAGGGGCAATTTTCTGCTAAATTAAAGGAAGTTAAACAGAGACCTGCTGGTTACTTGTGTGCAAGAAAAATGTCAGCCTACGTAAGCGGGGAAATATTTTACATGTTTATTCTATTTCCAAAGAGCTTCTGATGATTGTAAAGTATTACATTTAAGCCAAAACCCTGATTTAGGGCGTCATTTCTTTCAGATATGACTTACCAATGACACTTTTAGCAAATGAGGCACTTTTGAGAGTGGCCAGCCCCAGATCTCCTATCTTAACAGAGCCAGTGGGACCGGTGATGAAGATGTTGTCACACTTGAGGTCGCGATGGATGATGGGAGGAGTACGGGTGTGCAGGAAGTGAAGCCCTTTGAGGATCTGACGACTCCAGCGCTGCAGCAGTTTCAATTTCATCTCCTTGAATCTCTTCAAGTACCTAAAACAGAGAAGAGGATGAGCTCCAACACCTCAGTGTAAACATGTCACAACACAGCAAGAAGAGGAAGCTTTTAAGAGCCACAAAGTCATTCATTTCTTATTCTGACAGCTAAGAGGAAGTTTTAAAGTGAGCAAGTTTCCTGAACTCTGTCCCAGAATATTGTATTTAAAGAAAAACGATTCACTGATTCATATTATACAGCTAATTTAAGACAATTAGACACAAATATCCAAACTTATATACAAGGCAAGTGTTGGTTTGAAAAAGAACATCTGTCATTTGAGACACCGGCACGAGGAAGAGGAACTGGATGAACTCACGTCTTGAGCGTGCCTGAGGTCATGAGTTCAGTCACCAAGATGATGCACTTGTGGCCTTTCACCGTCGACTTCCAGGAGTCGTGGAAGCGTACTATATTCGGGTGCTGCAGGCCTTTCAGCATCTCTACTTCCTCGCTGAAACGCTGTCGCTCCGCCTTGGTGAGCTTTCGAGTCTGCAAGAAAAAGATACATCATTAAATACGTTCACATCTGGCTGTCTTTATACATGATCAAAAATCATTCCTCATCCATGCTGGTTATACTTTTAAGCCTTAAAAAGGAAAAATCTAAACTGATTGCAAACTGCATCTACAGATATGTTTAAAAGCTGTTGTAACTTAATGGACCTTGAGACAAGATTGTTTTGTCAGCCATAAAAATCGCAGTTTTGTTGACAATGCTATGAAGGTTTAACACATGCATACTTGTCAAGGTAATGTATGATTACGCAAGTTGGCCGTGATAAACACAGCAGCACTACATGGGACCAATTTGATGTATCACTGCTACATAAACTAATGAGCTCACTGTCGAATTGGAAGCCACAGGTTGATCCATGTGGGTGACCTTCCAGTTACGTAATTGCATTTATTGTCCAATAAAAGCAGCTCCGACTTTATTAATTTATGGAAGACATTTCCAAAATTTCTGTAAAACTGATCCAAACACCGCAATCAGGTTGGTTGAACAAAGACATTTTTGTGCTTCCTCTAGGATGAATGGCCCGATTTAGCCGCTGGTGGAGTAACTCTGCCTGTGGTGGGTGGTTAGTGGAAAACTCCTGGGAGACTCCAGAACCATGAATCCAGCATTGAGGCAGCTTTCTGGGAAAAATGCATTATGTATGTTTATGCTTACAATCAGCTCGACCGCTACTCTCTCCTTCCTGTCTGCTTTCGACCAGTACGTGAGAAGGTGCTGCCCCTGCAAATACTGAGCTATCAGCACAGGAGGCAGACTGTCTGAAAACCTGGTCACACAATGAAAAACTCCTTTTACCTGCGTCAGTCACCTGTCAAAATGTCTTTTTACACCTCTAACTCCGGCCCTCTGTCACAAAAGATCAAAGCATAGCAGCAACCTCTGGCCAGGAGGATTACTTTTAGGTCAGCAGCTATCACGTATGACGTAAATAAAGGTGACACCTTACCCCTCATAAATATAATACATACGTATCTATAACAAAAATATCAAACATATATTTGGTTAAGGATGAAAAGTAATGATAACAAGTTTAAAACATCACTACTATCACTAAAAAGACTAGAAAAACACATTTGAATTAGACAAATTTAGATTCAGTATCTTTTGAGTAAGTGAGTTAGGTTTCAATCTAATTTGTGCTGGATACACTAAATTTAGCTTTATGGACACTGAGGTTTACCGCTGCCATAGATCACTATGCTCTAAAAAAATAAGGAAACACATGTAATGCGACGCAAATCAAAGTGTAGATGTCTAAGAGTGTGGGCAGTTTATGTGGGAGCCAGAATGAGCGAGTCACTGGGTTTATGGGTTGAGGGTGCATCGGTATGTTTATGTATCTTAGTGTGATAACACAAGACCCCTGGGTGGTGAGGTTTGTCTCCTGCGGATAGGCGCCTGTGCAAAGAAATTAAAACAGTTTGCAGCGGATTTGGCGTAACAGGCCGTAGCTATGGCACGCGGCCATGCCAATAAGAAAACCCTGGCACTTCCAAAACCACAAAAGTTACTACATCTTGGCACGCTGGGCGGCATGACTGCAAACTACTAAAACTTTAAAAGCAGAACTTCTTGGAAAAACCCAAAATCTTGTTGTGGTAACTGTGAACAACAAGGCTGGAGCTGATAATCGCTGATTATCTGATCCAAAGCTGTCATCCGTTCAAATCGGCACATTGTTCATTTAGAAAGTCAGAAACTGGAAAATGCATTAGAAAATGGAATGCAGATGGAAAAAGCAAAAAAGCTGTCTCGATATTGTGACGCAGTCATATGATAACATTCCTGCTGATGCTGACCTGTTTCAGTAAGAACAAGCTGTGGCTAATAGCATAAATTATAAAACAGTAATCATCTGGTGTCAATAAGTTGTTTTTTTTTTCAAATCATGAAAGACACCAGCTGATCATTTTTAAAAAGTCTAATAGACAAGATTATCCCAGATAACTGAAGTCTTTAGTCAGACAGAAACCCTCTGGCATCTTCTGAAGAGGGAATAATCGGTGCAAGGACCATATCAAACTTTTCCATGGAATATTAAACCACATCTCTCTGTCGCCAACTCTCTCCTCCCTTCTTCTCTTCTTGAAAACTGAAGCCAAAAACACATTGTACAACATAAAAAATACAATGCAGGGGGGGTGGGGGAGAGCCACAAAACACACAAAAATCCCTCCTCTGAGAGGACAAGTGTGTTTATCCATAAAAATAACCTGTACTCAGAAATGTATGAATTAGCCTTTGAGTTATTCTTAGCCATTGGTAGGTGAGTTGAGCCGGGGGTCTGCAATAGCTGGGGTTGGAAACATTTGGGATTGCTGCCACATAAGTGGAGTTACATAAGCAGTGCTGATGGTAGAGGAGCCATCGGTATTAAGAAGCCCCTGTTAGCGCCTCTATTATGACAACCGGGACATGAACAAACCAGCCAACACCAAACCAGGTGTGGCTTAATACGGGAATGAGCTGGGGTCCGGGTGTTATGCTCACACAGATAAAGTCGGTCTGGACAAGGTTTGGATGATATCCAGTCAGTGTGGGCAGAATTTTGACTAAAAACAGAGAGGAAAAGTAGGGCAAGTGAAAAAAAAAATGGATTCAGTCATATTACCTAAAGCCTGCAGGGATGTGTGTTGAGAGTCAGAAAGTTTCTCCACATTTTTTCACTTTGTTGTCTTCATTATTTTTTACAGCATGGTGCAAAAGGGAGAATTTTAAATATTATTTATTAAATGTGTTTTTTCTTGATAGGCCACTGGTTTATCTTCTGTACAAGTTGCTTTCTAACGTACTTTGTAAAATTGCTGATCTGCCTCTATTGCTCTTGTAAAAGAGAGTATTGATCTCTTTTTACATGAGACCACCCATTACTGTGCAACTTTGATACCATGGTGCAGCCTTCCAGGCTAATTTGTAATGCAGCATGATTGCAGTTTAATTGGAGAAACACTGATTTTCAAAAGCTCTGGTTGCTCTGGTTTTCAATGTTGCTCACAGAGTATTTTTAATTGCAGATCTCATAATGATCAAAGAAAATCAGCTCCATGGCACTGAGGATTATTTCTATGTTGGTTTTGTACATTTACCTACATTTATAAAATATGATATACTGCAAATATGCATCCTTTGATGAAGGAATAATTGACAAATGTCCTGTTTCTTATTTATAAAATGAGAGTATTTATCTTTTTTTAAAATGACTAAACTGAATTTATTGAATATCTTTGGTTTTGGGGCTGCAACAAAACAACAAAAATCTGTGACTTAGACTCTAGGAAATGACTTTCTGACATTTTTCTGAACTATCTACGGGCTTAAACAATAGAGGAGTTGAAAAAAAGTGGCTGAATATATGAAGCACTCAGTTGGAGGAAAGCAGACATGACTGTCCATAATATACGATGTGATGAGCCAGAACTTGCTGTAGAATTCTGGAAATGATCATTTTGCATACCTTCAAATCTATTTTGACCTCAGTCTGAACCCCTTTAGGGACTTAAAGGCAGATCTTCACCCCTCTTCCCGTCATGGACTTATTTTTGAAAGTGCTGTTAACAGGCCATAACTCCTGTGTCCCAGATGCTGACAGAAAAGGGGTCTTATAGATAAAGACCAGAGTTCACCGGAACCTTTTTATGACCTGAGAGAACCTGAACTGCTAGAGCGCTACCAAACTACTGTCCAGCAGAAGCTATGACGACAGGCTTGGATTGAGGTCATAGGCAACGTAGAAAAAAAAAGACCAGACTGACCTCACTGCAAGACTGGAATACCTGCCATGAGTGACACACGCTGTGTATAAACACGCACGTAGGCACTTGGACTGGTACAGTGTTGCATTTAGATGCTTGCAGGTGAGAACTGAGGTGGCAGTGTGCTCATTCCAAGAAAAACTGGCATGGTTTGTAAATGGAGCAGGCAGAAGGGAGGTTAGCCATTAATCTCATAAGGATTGAGGACTCAAACAGGTCTCTGACTGCTGCTCCCACTCTTGAGAACCTGACTTGACTTGTGGCGCCCGGCTAATTACCATCTAGCTGGAGTATTACACTATCTCTTATGTATTTTAATCACGAAAAGTGGTTTATCAAGTAAATCTCACCCAATCAGGTTAAGCAGCTTTTTTCTACGTATAAAAACTGTATAATTATGTGATTAATCTATTTATTATCTATCTTAATTTCACATCTGAGATAGCCAATATCAGACAAGATAATGACTTGATCTATCTGTACAGCCATAAAATATTTAGTTAAATGCATGGCCATCCTCTGTGCACTGCAGTTTCTTAGAAAACATTGCATCACTTTGTTTGAACGCCTATGTGGGAGCAGGGGAGATCTTTTATTTTCGGTTTACTTTGGTATTCTTAGCAAGTCTTAACCTCTCTGGTGTTTGTTTTTAGTAACTCATTAAAAACTCAGCAGCTCCGCATTTATAGTACAGTCCTCCTCCCTCTTACAGACTTTCTTCAATAATCCTCTCGCCTTTCAAGCTAAGAATTGAGTTGTGCAATGGCATGAACTGATAACTTTGCCTCACATGCTACATGCCTGATTCATCCCATTCCGTCCAATGCATGAGCACTGTATCACTGGCTTTTGTTGCGTTACTTACATGCCATATTCCAGCCGTTTTCACAAAGGGTATTTGAAGGAATGAGTGTGAAAGGAACAAACACTCTTGTCTCACTGAGCAAATACGGTCAACCGTAGAAAGATCACAAGATGCCCAAAGGACACAGCTTGTAAGAGTATTGTCTTAACAAACAGAGCCGAGGAGTTAAACATGATGACTCGCAGGAAAAGCAGAGGGGGTTGAAGGGGGCTTTGTAATGGATTTGACCATCTTATGCAACCAGGTACAAATAGTTTTAGCTGTAATACCTGCAAAGGCCTCGTTGGCATTAATATCTACTAAAATGTTATCTAGAGGGGAAACTGTAGCAATAAATTTGTGTCGCACCACAATTTTAACTGAATATCCAGCTGTAGTAAAAAGCCTTCTTAATAAGGCTTTTATGCCAGAAAACAATAAACAAGTGACATCATGTTAGATTCTTGCAAATGCGCAAATCCATTTAGCATTTCCACACTGAGCACTATTACTGAAAGCTATGTTTTACATACGTTAACAGAGTTAATGTAAAAGGTTGCCATGTTCCATCATAATCATATTTGCTACAGTTATAAAGGGTAAACCTCAGTTCTCTTAAACCTGATCAGACAGAACATACAGCAGAGGCAGCCAAAAACATGATCAGGCTTCACTTGCATCATGATTTTTTTCTGGTTATTTGCTTTTTGTTTATCTGATGCTTTTGAAATTTAGCTTGAATCATATTATTGGTCTTTTTATAAAGTGGTTGTGACAACAATAGGCTAAAAACACTTTTTAAGCATCTCAACTTAAACCAGAAAATACTGTCATGTTCCAACCGCTTCAGATGAACCCAGAAAACCTCCAAACCTCAACTGTTTTTAAATGTTTACGATCATTTTGTTACCAGACTACAGGCCTCAGCAAGTTCCTGACAATACACATCTGACAGGTTTCAAAGGTGCGTCTCTCCTGGGTGGATTATTTAAACAGTAGCTGCTTGAAAGACCACAGTGAAAATATTTGCTCATGTATATTAGTATGGTGTTGAAGCCGAGTAGAGGGAGTTGTTTACAACCATTTGTCTTGAAAACGGATACTTGGGACCTCATGTACTTTAGGCTGCATGTTTGACAGCAGATACATTTCTTAAAGGAGCAATTAAAGAGGTAAAAGATGCACAAGAGCACTGGAAAACCCAACTTTTTCATGAATCATTTATGAAAATGTTGATAAAGGTGTGTTAGTCTAAGATTGATCAAAGGTTATACATTATTCACTGATGCTTTATCCATCTGTAATAACTCACTGATAGAAATCAGAATTTGGGTTCCCAGGTTGCAAAAAAAATTGTAATGAAATGATGAATTAACCCTGCACTTGAAAAGATGAAGTTGGTTTTATTTTAAAAACAACGAAGGTACCATTGACTACAGAATGTGAGCTGCTTAACAGGCCACTGGATCTTTGCCCAAATGGGACAAAATAAAAAAAAAAACCTGGCTCATGTGGGCTCTGTGAAATATTTACAAATTATTATTCATTATTCAAGTCAATAACTTCCATCTTTCTGTGGATCGAAGAGCTTGGAAACTAAAATGCTCCACGCTTGTTACTCCGATCTGGACAATATGCTGAGCTTTGTAGGAAACTGCTATTGACTGAGATTAGACAAGGAGAGCATCAGACTAAAGCCTTATAAAGCACTCATGGCCTCAGGCTCTGCAGCCAGCGAAGCAGTGAGGGGGGGGCTTTCATCTCAGGGCATTTTTCTATTATTACTTTTTGTGAACTTGGAGCAGAAAAAACCTTTGAAACTCTCTTGAAACTCCAGCAATGCAGAAAGAATTGTAGCGTTCTTATCTACTTCACGATTAAGTCTTTAAAGTCTGACTAACTAATGCAAACTCAACAAAATGTTGCATACAGACTTTGGCTCTGACTGCAGGAAGTGAAGCAGTATAGTGTTACACTGACAAACGAGGATGTGCCATCAAGTGCCATGAGCAACCAAAACCGGATATAGTTCACCAAGTGGTGGTATGTAAAGCGGTGCCCCTGACACAGGAAGGTAGCCGCATGGAAGATTTATGACTCCTTGACTAGTTGCTCAGAAGTACCCAATAATTAATCACATTGACAAACACATTTAGGATGTGAATTTAGAAACCCATGTTGCACAAAAGATAAATCTGAACTAAACCAGAACCATTTACACCTTAAGGGAAACACAGATTTGTGTTTTTTGTTGACTGAGAAAACAAATAACAGCGTTTGCTCATAAGTACTGAACGGTGCCGCGCCCCAAACAAGTCCCACAATATACCATTGGCCAATTCATCCCAGAGCTCACATGGCAATTTAGAGCATATTTACACTCCCAACACCTCCGTCCTGCACACATGGTTAGTTCAGAAATGACCAGAGGTAACCTTGTCATTCAGTCTGTTCCCTCGCCAGCTGCAGCTGCAGAGCCCCAACAGCTATTAAAGCTTCAGGTCTTTGGTTTGTTTAGGAAGCAGGAGTCTCGGGCCCACGGTGCAAGGTGACCACATGTTTTTTACCAAAGTAATGTCTGCACAGGGACACGGTTAAAGATGCTGAGAAGAGAATATGTTTTCCAAAGTTTAGGGATTTTGTGACTATTTTTAACATAGTGGAATCACCAGCAGGCCCTGAAACAGTCTGAATATTAAGATTATGCAGAGATGATGATAGAAATAATAATGGAAAATAAAAACAAAGACATTTTTAAGTTTTATTTTCATCACTAGCCTCAACACTGATCCTTGATTCCTGATGAGAGAAATAGATCCATTATTAACCTTTTTTAAAAAAGTTCTTTTGGGTCTCTTGTGGCTTTTAATTGACTCTAGCTCAACAGGAACTGGGGTCAGAGAGAGCAAGGAATGACATGCTGCTAAGGGCCGCAGGGCAGGACTCAAACCTGGGTCAGTTGCGTCAAGGAGCGCTAACCTCTGTACACGGGGCAGCCGCTTGAGCTAAACACCGTCCTGGCCATGTTAAACTTTGACTGCAAAAATGATTCCTGTCAGAATCTAAGGATTTAATTTTTTACACACAAATTACACCATGAGGAATTTATTTGGTTTGTTTTTGCTTTATTTTTATAATAAAGCAACAATAAATTTGGCTATATAGCAAATATCAGATTGAAATCCAGTTAGTTTAATGATAAAATACAGCGATGTATGACATCAATCAAAGCAAAAAGAGGAAAAAGAAAAGAAAAGTGACAGCAGTGTTTGATAATTAGCTGGTGATTTCTCATTCTGTTCTTTCTCTTTAGTTAAAAAATGAACATAAATAAACAGGCAAGTTTAAAAGACAAACACAGTGAGTATTAATCATTGGTCAAATTATCATCTGTTGCATCAGTGTTGGTATCAGCTCAGAATTCCACAACCTGCTCAAAACCTCAGATTGTCGGTGCAT
>JAOXYM010000023.1:4892169-4903079 GCA_028567055.1 Leptatherina wallacei | reverse complement strand
ATTATCATCTGTTGCATCAGTGTTGGTATCAGCTCAGAATTCCACAACCTGCTCAAAACCTCAGATTGTCGGTGCATCTAAAAGTTACTTAAAAGAAAATCACCATGCAAAGAAAAGAATAAATATAAAATAAAACCCAGACATGCAGATGCCTTCACTGGGACAAGATGTCCTGAGCAAAAGCCCAAATGTGAAGCCCTTTTAAGAAATGATGGATACATCCTGGCTTAAGCAGAGAGGAACCATTAATCCAGGTTGTTACTACCACACAGCTCACCATTTTTTATGGCATAGGGGATGTTTTAGTCCACGTGGCATGCTAGCTTACACCTCTGAGTGCATCAGAAATTTAATCAATAAACTGAAGTGCATGCACATGCATATTTGAAACAAATTTGACACATGTGGTCCAGATGAGGTCTAATTCAGACAAAGCTTTGCTTATTTTAGCAAGACAAGGCAATGGATTATGCCTCTGTGATGCACATTTATCACATTATGAAATGAAACAACATGAAACAAGAGTGTCTTTCTTGATGCCAGCAAGAATGGGATTTTTTTTAACCATCAAAACAACAGCAAATGATCTCCCTAACCCCTTTTAAGAAACTGAAATTAAATCTATTCAATCGGTTTCCATCATTTCTTTAACTAAATAAATAAGTTTAATGACTTGCAAATCATTTTATTATATCCCAGCTTTGCTGGTAAAGTTGAACAAGGGGTATACACATGTGATACCTCGAAATAGATGTCAACTTAACACAAATTGTGGAGATTCTTTTAGTCTTATCTCACACAGAATGGCATGCAATTAACCTGCTGGTGCTGCATTGTGTGCAGAGGCTTAAAATTTCTTTGGGATAGTCTTTATAAAGAATAGATTTGTTATGCAGCCAGAGCTTATCTAGGAGTTAAGGGCTTGCTCCGGCAGAGGAGAATAACACATGTTCATTAGTGATGTGTGTTCAGTGCAGAGACAGAAGATTCTTTTTTTTTTTTAAAGTATGCTTGTGCTCCTCTTAAGTAAAAAAACAATGCAATTACTATAAATACAACAGGTTCTTGGTGTAATTTTAAAAGGATCTCAGAGGATAAACCCAGAAACAGGACAGAGGCCTTCCATTCATCCCCATCTGAAACACATGAAGTTAAGCAAGTGGTTGCATAAAGTATGGGTTACCAGAATACTATTACAATGAGCTGGACACTTTTAAATAAACCTAGAGGACTTACTGAAATATCTCTCATAAAAAATTGATTAACAGAAAGAACTCAATAAAAGAAACCAAGATAAGACACATTTCTGCTTATCAAAGTTCAACAGCTCCATTATTACATCTGAAGGAGGGAAAAGCAACTATAAAAATCTCTTCCTTTCACTGAGTCGTCCCTGTTGGCTGGAAAAGTCACATGAAACAAAAGCATTACACAGATGATTGATTACTTTTCTTATCAGAAGAAGCTGATGTTTATCCAGTTAGTAATGACTACATTTTCAGCTGTACAGAATATTCTGGATGCAGTGCCGTGCAAAATGTTTGAGCCACCTAACTTTCCTCCATCAAGTCAGGAAAAGAAGAAAAAGCTGCAACAATTAGTCGCAATCTGTGCCCCACCTTTATTCTTCAACACAGCCCAGATCATCAAACTTTCTTGTCATTTCTGGGGGGGGCTGACACTCCTTCTATCCTCCACTTGTCCAGGTTCTTCAGTCTTGTTAAGGACACACTACACACCGTCCTGAGATATGCCAGGCTACCAGCTAATAGATCCTTGGGAATCATCTTCTTGATGTCTTTCAAACTGTGCTATACTTAGCTTGTTTTTGTTAATGGAAATAAAGAAGACGGGGAACATCACCACTTATCATAGCAAAAGGTGCAGCTTTCTTTGTTACTCCCTTAGCAAGCACCACTGTGGACCCTTCCCTTGCATGGCTCATGTGGGTGGCATAAACTGTCATTAGAAATTAAAACAAACAAACAAAAAGCAAAAAACAGAAGTCAACCTTCACAGTAACTAGGGCTTTAGTTTCCATACAAAACACACCAGATGCCATCCGGCTCATACAAAAAAGAGCCACCGTGTTGTTTATGTTTGCACCTACAGCGTTCATCCTAAATTAGAAAATGACATACCGTCAAAAGCAGCCACTGAGACACTGTTATTCAGTTTCAGCTCCAACCGGATTGATACAGACAAGCCAATTCCAGCAGAACAATCACCAACTGAGTGCACTTTTAGTGCAAGGTCAACAAGTGACCCAACGCGGCCTTCCTTTTAGAACTGTGCAAAGCTAAAACAAAACAAACAGCCTCCATGTCAGAGTGACGTCCTGCCAAGTATAAATGTAGGCTATCGTTTTCAGGCCTCCTTAACTCTCTCCTCGGAGAGCATGAGCTCGCCCCAATAAGCTGGGTCTCACCACGCTGTGGGCCCTACAAGGAAAGACAGTGTTGATGTTGGCTACAGTAGAACTGATAGGAAGTCCACTGCTTGTCAGTGAACACTACCCACATTCAGATAAAGGTTACACAGCGAGGTTTGTACTCTGAAACTCAGCCCGGCATAAGAGACAGAGACAGAGGCAACAGAAATCTGAAGTCGTGCCAAACTAGATTTATATGTCGTTGTTTAGCTTCAAAGAATATCAGCTTTAAAAACTGAAGCTTAAACGGGTTAGCTTTTAGCTCCTTCCACCACTTTTACTGCTTCAGAGATGGCTTAAAGCGGATGTAAATGTTCTACTATCACTCCCCACCTTCCTTCATTTAGCCCTGAGACAAGTGTGCTTCCTAGAGACCAATGACATATAAACATGCAGAAGAAAGCGGCAACAAGCCATTATCTTCACTAGTGATTCATTTCATTATCTATTACATGGATGTATCATCTATAATCGGAAAGATACCAACCACAAAAGCCAAATACTATTATTTTGTTTGCATGAGATCCTCTGATGCTCTGTGCATTGCATTTTACACACAACTATCACACTACACAAGCGCCATTGAATGACTCATTAATAATAGGCCACCCCTTGACGCAGAATAAGTATCAAGTTTTCTGTGTTTGTGGAATAGGTTACAACAACAAAAAACAAGCCTTGGCCAAGAAAAATCCTCTCAAGCATATGATGAGCATCAATGAAAACAAAACAAACATAAAACTTGGAATATTATAATCAGCACAAATGCACTTTATGTGACTAAATAAAAGGTAACTGGTTTTGGATGCTGTGGTGTTTCTAAATACACTCAAGCCAATCATGTATCAAACAGGCCCTTCGTAAAAACTGATATTGTTGAAAATACTGGTGACTTGGGTGTAATCAAGCACATATAGCCTGTTTATATAGAGATTGACTGAAGAATGTGTGTTGCTTTGGGTTCAAAAATGAAACATGAGAGTTTACAAGTGGCTGGGTGTCTGGTGCAGGGTGGAGGAATATGTAGGAAACTGCTGTCCTTGAATGAGATCAGGTATTGTGCAACCGATGCCCTTTGAAGTGGGGCTCACCAAGGATTTGTGCCTGAATGCTCTCATTCCTATCAGTTACTCAGTAGCTTACTGGGATGATGCATTCCCAATCACCCGTGCTGCATAGTACAGGAGATTCAAGCTCATTCATGCGAGGAACCTAATACAGATTTACGCTAAAGTAGATTTACAACAGTAAAGATACACAAAAGCTTTGACTTTAGTTTCCATGCAACACAATGCCAGCAGTGTGTGCGTTGAAGTGAAAGGGACAAAACAACAGCTCATCCATTTTTTAACACCTCTGCATCCCCTTCAAAGTACAGTCTACATTTCCTATATGGCACCTGAATCACCTGTGGATCTGAGGGGGGGGGGGGGGGGGGGGGGGGGGGGGGGTTGCTAGGTAGCCACCACCTGGAAGGGGTATTTCTTTATGTCCTGTTTCTTTTAACAACACCACCGGGCTCTAAACTTACAACCATCCGGCTTAACAGCTCTGAAGTTCTTGATTAATTCAAGATACTCCACAATGTCTCATTGTATATATTACAGTAAAAATGTACACTAGAAATAACACGCTAATGTAGACAAACTTTACAAGGACTGCACAGAATGTAAAGACATGAATATACTTGGTTAATAAATTAACATTTCAAACATAATGCATGCATGTGGAATAGGGGTCAAAGCAAACTGCCATACGGGCGACTTTACATTCAGACTGTGTTGCATCGTGTTGTGGATTTTATTAAAACAAACTAAAAGTGCAGTGTTTCGTGTATTTTAGTAAAAATGAATACGATTAGCAGAAATGTTTGGTATTAATCCTGTAAATCTGGCTGATGAGCAATTACTAACTAAGATGTATTAGGTTGGATATTTTACTTCCTACTAATGCTTTGTGTCAACACTTTCTAGTCTATTTGACCTTACCTACACTGTCTCATTTTATATTTTTATTAGCTGGCACATATGCCCAAACTAGCATTACAAACTAAAGGGGCTGGTTTAACATTTTAAAACCTGAGGTCCTCCAATTGGGAGATGTTGAGGATACATGGCCAAATATCAAATTTATACATCTTTACAGATATCCTAAAAAAAAATTCCTTTTACTATGACTCAAAGGTATTCAAATAGACCTCGAGGTTGCAGTGACATTCTCATTTTTATTATGGGAATTCAATTTTCAAGCAGAAAAAAGTTGGCATGGGGCTCAAAGGGATAATCATTTTGATGTGTGTTGTTATAAGTTAAAGTAATGTAATGTAATGTAATCATTTATACCTGTTCCCATATAGTAACAAGAAATTCATGGTGGAACATTCATGTTCCACATTATGTTTCCATCCGGTATTTGTTCAGTACATTATTTCTAAATAGACTTTTAAATTTGATTATTGTTTTACAAGATTTCATGTTGTTGCTCAAGATTGTAGCACAATGAAGGTTTGAGGTTGTTCTTAATGGATTTCTTTTTTCTTCATAATCCTCGATTCCTCATAAACCATATTTGCTTTCCTGAAACAGCCACTGGATATCGGGTGGTACTTTGTGATGAGTTACACTGTACATGTCATGTGCTGTTTTAAGGTCAACTAGTTTTATGAAGAGATTTTTGGTGTTTCTTTCATTTCTTATTGCTTTTTTCTGAATCATGTTTATTGGATTTGTGTTAGTTTTATGTGTTACTTCCACACAGTAGCTCATGTAAGGGAGTATGAAGTGAAGCTTGATTATTTTTTTTATTTTTTTACTGCAGTCGATTTAGAAGCCTTTAACTTATTATGGAGTTATTATTAGTTTTTACCTTTGCTGTGTACAGCAGTTTGGTTAACAGTGTTGTTCTTCAAGTGCTCCAAAAATAAAATTAGATTGGAAAAATTGGATTGGAACTTTATTCAATTTATATATGTGACTTTGAGTTTAATTTGGGGTCTAATATATCCCCAAGATTGCATGTCAGATTGATGATTTATGAATTTTGTTTTTCTTACATTCAGTGTTAGTTTATCTGCATCAAACCATCTCTTCACCATTGTCAGTTCCCTCTCGGCAGTATGAAGGTGGTTGCGGCAGGTTCTCCTCACAACAAAACAAATTGGTGTCATCTGCAAATAATGTGGTTTTCTGATTTTTTTTTTTCATGTAAAAAATTAAACAAAAATGGCCCCAACACCAACCCTTGGGGAACTCCACGTTTAACAATCTGTAAATTCGATTTTGTATCTTGCAATTGCACAAATTATTTTCTGTCTTTGCAAGCGAATGCATCATATAGTGTATGCTCTTTATGTTCTTCTACATCACCTGTACCATGTTCTCGATCATAATGCAGCATTTATAGAGCATCATCTCACCAACTGCCTATGTGGGAGATAATATTTGTCTGTATAAACAGTTTACATTGATGAAGATGATTTAGAAGTCATAAAAACTGCCAGATATATCAACTTTGCAAAGTTAAACAGTCAATAATACCAAAGAAACGCTGACAAAACTGCTGATTTAACTCAAAGCAAGCATCAGTGTTTGTGCAGCAGTGATTAAAGCCAAGCAATGGAGGCTCATCTAAAGTAAACAACTATTTGTAAAAAAAAAAATTACATTGCCTGTTTGCTTTTACACATTTTGCTTTACTTGTTACATTTGATGACCAATTTAATTGTAATACTCGGTTCATTCTTTCCTAAACTCTGGAGATGTGCCACCCTTTTCCCAGTCTGTGCCCCTGCCTGCCCCCCCAAGCACATATTTTCAGACTCGCTCCTGTTGCCTTTTTTTAAATTTTTTTTAAACAAACCCTTAATGGCAATGCTGTTTCTGGATCCCTGAGAATTATAAAAGAATACAGCATCTGCACACTGACACTTGCGTCATAAACTCTTCCTCCACATAAAACAAGTTGTATAAACGATTATATAAAGTTGATAAAGCCAAGACATTTTATGAAGTCAAGCTCGCTTCAGTGAGTGATACTGTTGTAGAATAATTCTGATCCAGGCCATTTGGTTTGTGAGCAGTGACAGGAAGTTCTCTCCAGTTTATGACAAAGTCCTGGTGTGACTTCGGTGTTTCATGTCATAAAAGAATCCAAATGTTTTGTTACCTTTAAGTGTGCCAACACAAAACCTATCCGTGGATACCTCCCACACAGATATGCAATCACATCACACCACACACTGAAGATCACATAGAAAAACAAACAAGCATGATTAATTCAAAGAATAATCTGCATAAGTGGTAATCGGGCAAAGCCGATATTGTTTAAACCCCTCACATCCTGAACAGCTGATCTCAACTTCCTGCAGATTACATCTCAGGCTCTGTAATACATATTTAAAAGAGCTTAAGACATTTCTACCTGACTTGTGATGACGCACCTTCAACTGCTGCTCCAACAACATTACAGGAGTGATTGTGTTTAGCCACCAACAGCAGGCTTTTGCGTTTCTTTCAAGCATCAGGGGCACATGGGGAGGACGAAGAGGTGATTTGAGTGAAGAAATGCCTCTACAGAGGAGTCTGTCTCTTTGAGGTTAACTTATCACAACAGTAACCATATCAACAATGGCCACCTTTAAGCTTATTAGGAGTGATTAAGGAGATTAACTGGGCTCATGTCTGAAGTAAAGAGATGAAATAGCATGCTTGTTTCCAAAATGGCCCATGGCCACAGAAGCAGCAACAAGAATGTGCTGTTCTTTTTCACTCAAAATCAGGGTTTTCTTTAAATGTCAGACCACAAATGGTGATAAATTCCCATCTGTATTTGACTGGAGACGATGAAACATCAATGACTGTGTTGAAACAGTGCAGGTAAAAGGTTTTTTTGTGCTTCTCAGAAGAGCAACTCTGTATCTGCCCCATCTAAATAGACACCTGTTGTGCGATCTGACAGGTGGACTCTGGAGGCCGACGTCTCCAACTGCTGCTTGTTGCAGTTGAGCCTTCGAGGCAGATTGACTTCACCCCCATGTGATCCCCAAATATCTGCACTGCTGTGTCTTCTGCAAAGCTTAAATGCAAAACAAAAACTAACTATGCATTTTTTAAATTCAATAAAGCATTGTTTTCATAAGCAGCTACATCTGAAAACAACTTCCATCTTCTTTAAGAGCCCACTTTTCAATAAAAGTAATTGTTGAGAGCAATTGATTAATTTAATGTCCGTGGCTAAGAAGGCTCACATGGCTGCCAGATACCAACACTGATGCATGTCACACACAAAGACAAATGTTTAGGGTGGAATTAAGGCTTATATCTTTAAATCCACCAACACTGTGCTATCAAGCCATGTAAACAAGACAAGAAGCAGCTGTTACTCAAGCTGTTTGCTGCCTGCATGCTAAACCCTGTGACACAGAAAGCATTGATACCACAACAAATTTGCCTTTCTTAATGCTAACATGTTCCATATGTGCATAGATTCCCTACAAGTCCAGATAACCAAGTTGATGGAAACACGACAGAGCATAAATGGCTCATTCTTCCATACAAATACTGTTGATAGATCATCAGAGCTGTATATAAATGATATTTTCCTTCCTCTCCTGTTTGCAAGTAAGGCATTTGGAGAGCCTGGTGTTGCTGGTTGTTAATGAAAAAAGAGATTAGAGGGGATCATGGTAGGAAGAGTGGTTCAGTTGGAGCTGGCTGCCAACAGGATGACCTGGGTTTCCATGCAAGGGCTTGACACAGCCCAACTCAAGGTCAGCAAGGAATAATACACACTAGATTAGCTGCTTTACATCAACACTGATGCCCTGAGGCAGGAATTAGAGCTGAGTGGGGCAGTAAAGCAGGGAAAGTATCAGCGTATGCACTTGACCTGGGTTGACTGCTGAGCATATAATACTTTACTCTAGAATAATCTTTGCAAGTGTAAATAACATGGAAGCTCATTGCTTAATAATAATGAATTGCTTCAGTGCAAGGATAAACTTATTGATAATTGTGGTCAGCTAAAGACCTGTAGTTTGTTTTTGGTGTAAAGAGCACCTACCTGTAGCTCACACCATGCAACCTCTACTGTGGTCTCCGTGTCCAGTCCTTTGTAGACAGTTTTGAAAGAACCCCTTCCAATCTCTATGTTGAATTTGAGATATCTTCCATCAGGAGAAGTTGCCACCGCTTTGGTCTCCACGTCCTCTTTCTCTTCCTGCTCCCACTGACTATCAAACGTGATGCGAGACAAGATCTTGTTTTGTTTATTTCGGAGTTCGTTTTCAGAGTCCGAGCTGGCATCCTGAGCGTTTGATCTCGGAACCGAATCCCAGTTCCCTTCGGGGCACCCGGCGTCGGGCTCCTGCGTACTTTCGGGCGTGTTGGAGCTGGTCCCCGGGCTGGAAACGGGAGACGAGGACGATGGCGGAGTATCGTCAGTTTTTTCGTCCTCTGCTCTGGACTCGGCGAGTGTTAGGATATTTTCAGCTGACCAGGACAGAGCTTTGGAAAGGGCACCACTGTATAGAGGCGAATCAATGTCCATACTTATTTTCTGCAGCCCATAAGAATTTCTCCGTGCGCCCAAGCCGTGCGCCCTCAGCATGGATGGGACCCGGGATAGGCAGTCTTCGGTCATATCCATAGAGAGGCCTGGAAAACCGCGTCCGGGGATCTCAATTTGTGCATGAGACATTGTGGCAGGTTCAACGCCTTCCCGATTTAGAGCCTATAGATGTAGAAATAACATTAAAACAACAGAGCACCGTTACATCGTGTTCCATGTCACGTTTCCATGAAGCCAATGAAGTCAGCGTGTTTAACGAAAGTCTGACCGCAACAAAACACGACTAAAACAGTCTATAACGTGCGATCTGCCACTACCTGTAGGTATTGTAAACCCTTGAGATCACTTTTGAACATAAAAAAAAGAAGAAAAAGAAAGAAGATTACTTATTACCGCCGATGCGTAGAAACATTTCCCGCGAAAGCAGTGCGCAAAATTAACGCATAGTTTCAGCCAAAATAATTCACGGTCTTCTCTCCTCTTCTCTTTCCAAAGACTTAAGCCATAACCTCCTGTGAGAGGACTGATCTGCCAATATCAACAAAGCTCTGGTGGGTTGTGCATCCTGAGAGCTCGGTGCGTGCTCCTAACTCCACCCCTCGGAACTTTGACGCGCTCAGAGGGAGTAATTATATTCTGATTAGAGCTGCGTTGGTTACCCAAAATTCTTCAAAAACTACATAATACTTTAAATTCTTTCCCATTAAGCGTAATGATTTACCATGTCTCATTATTGTCCAGGTAAAGAAATAAAATCGAGTAAACTGAGATAGGATCCAAAGCCTTGTGTTGATTACCTGAACATGCACCGATGTCCTTTTTTATTTTAACTCTAAACCTTGTGCGTAAGCGCAACTTCTTGCTGCTAAATTCCAATTAAATTTCCCCGAACTAAAGGTACACCTAATAGATCATTTGATTCGCCTGAATGAGGGAGATAAGCAGCCCAAAGGGGGAAGGGGTAAACGGTGCGTGCCCGGCCTATAGGGGGAGCCACGCCGCCTGGAGCAGCAGCTTCTGAAACAGGACACTAGTATCAGCCAAGGCCACACTGAGCCCCACCTGTCCCACAAATGCTCATACAAGGTTTTATCAGCAAACACACACATGATTCCTCGGAGCTGTATCATCCACAGGCTGGAACACAGAGCACATGATGCAAGTGGGCCATCCAGCTTGCTGTCATTCAGCACAGCTGCAGCCAGAAAAACCACAACAGCTCCATCTCTGTGCTTTGACTCTGCACGTACGCGCGCACGCACGCAGCGCTGGGCTGTTGCCATTTATGGTTTCACAAAACATCATAAGTTCTTCAAAGATTTTGAGACATGAAATAAAAATAAAAAGCAAGCAAATTTACCAAATTTCTAATTTATTGTCCTACAGGATATGAAAAAAAGAGGTTGTATATAGACAGAGAAAGATAACAGGTCACAGTAGCTACAGCACAATAAAAGAATGACAGTAATCAGTACATGAAGTCCGCTATGTTATTACACCTGGCTGAGTCCAGCCAAGTTTCTGTGGTGTTCCTCTTCTGAAAACATTTATTTGGAAAATGAAAAGTCCCTCTGGTGTTGTGTTCTGGGATTTCTTTGGGATGTCTGGCTGGGATGCAGGAACAACAGCCAAGTGAAGGTCCAGAAATAATCATACACAATAAACTTATTAACAGAGAAAATGGAAATAAAACTAGATGCATTCTCAATAATGGAGTAAAGTTTCAGCTGGGTGGGGGAAAACTTCCCTTAAGTATGCAGATATGATAGTTTTTTAGTCCCCTGATAAGACGCATTGCATGTTTAAATGGCAACAAACGCCACCTGTGACAACTCTAAACACATTGTCACCTCACAAGCTCCCCCCCCCCCCCATGTGAGAACCCAATAACATTGTTGAAGACATAATTACT